>JAKOGI010001110.1:0-295000 GCA_029747015.1 Carnegiea gigantea
TACATATATATATATATACATATATATATATATATATATATAATAATCACTCCTAATAGTCGAAACATAGTTCAAATTGAGTTCAAACAATTTTAAGGGTAAGAGGGAATATAACTCAAATAATTTTAAGATCACTTTTCCAGCATTCCTAGCCCAAATCTTAAGGTTTAGTTCAATCTATTAGTCTATTATCAATTCAATTTGTTGGGTTAGAGCCACTAACCCGACTCATCTAAGGCTCACATTTTAACTCAAGCACGCCTGCAACATTTCAATTGTAGCCGATCCACTTCATAGCCTCCCATCAAATCAGATGATTATCAATAACCTGACATACACCCATCAATCGGATAGCATGTAGTCGCCAACCATGCATGCAACAGCCGGGGAAGACAAATATATCTTACTATACTAGCAGGCGCTACGTATCCTGACCTCGAGAGCAAACCTCGCACAACTCGCTAGGCTCTTTCACTTTAAAAGTTAATTTCTTATAAACGGTCTATGGTCAGATTCTCACTCTAACCCATCCCTCATAAAAAGGTCCAATATTGTAATATGACATTTCATAGCAACCAAAAGGTTACGAGTCCAATAATTCAAACCACAGCAGCAAAATATCGAAACAACACTTTATTTAGGAAGGTTCCCACAACATTAATTTAAAACAAATTGTAAGTATACCTAAAAAGATACATTTTAAGGAATATCTAGGGGAGTTAGGGCATGATTGTTATCTGATGAGTTACAGATCCTGCATTTAAGTTCGACTTCCTAAATTAGGTGTTAATAAGTCCAAAATAATCTTATTAATACTTACACTCAGCCTAAAATTAAACTTAAATGAACTAAGACCTATACTTCACCTTGAAGCCTATTTTTATGCCCAAAGAGGATATTAGACTCTCAAAATAATTTCAATTAATTTCTAAAATTTTAATTTTTATTAAACCTTCACATCTAGTTTTTTCATAGTAGAGGCAAGATCTGGGTCCTACTTCTAGAGGTCGTATCTTAAGATCTAGATATCATATTAGAGAGATCAAGCCTATTATGAAAATCTCAGAATGTATACTTCAACTCTTATTTGAAGTGAATCAGTTAATTCCAATACTAACTAATCGAAATTTAACGAGTTTCTAGACTGTCCCAAAACTGCCCAGATTTGCGCAATCTCAATATTTAATGTATACCTTTTTTATTTTAACTCCAATTAATATAATTCAAAAATCACGTACATTGGAATCATAGATATGTGAATTTTCAAAGTCACACCATGTTTTGGTTGGCAACAACGAGAATTCTTTCTAAGTTTTTATCCCAAGATATAATCATCAATTGACTATAACCTCACGCATACATCATTCTAGATCGACAATTCATACTAACACTAACTAATCTCACGAATTTAAACCAAGCTAAGGAAATATAAGATTTAAAGATTGAAGAAAACTATACCTTCAAAATTATGAAGATAGAAAAGGAGAAGGCTTGGATGAGTGGATCTACTCACGAACAAGAGAGTTTAAACATGAAAATGAAAGGAATTGAATAATAATGGTTAGTATCAATTTTGAAATAAAAAATCAGGATTATTAAATCAAAACATATCTATAATTGTAAGAAAATAATATTAGGGTTGGGGATAGGGTTAGGGTTTAGGGTTAGGGTTAAGGCTTTGTGAAGCCTTAATCATATACAACCATAAGGAGGAAAGGGGGCCGATTGGTGGTGGGGCACGGCAGCAGCTGTGCATAGGACATTAGCGGTGACATAGGTGACTAGTGGTGGCTGGCGGTATGTGGATGCAACCCGAGAGAAGAGAGAGAAAACAAGTGAGAGAAAGAAAGGGAAAAAAAATATAGAAGGAGAAGTTGATGGGGTGCGGTGGTCAACACCTTGTGGCCCACGATGCTGGCAAGAGGCATGACTAGGTGGCAGTGGCGATGACAGTCACCAACACTGATGGGCTGCAGCGCGGGTAGTTCGCAACAGGGAAAGAGAAACATTCAAGAAGGGAGAAAAAAGTGAATGAGTGAGAGCTTAGGAGAGAGGAGAACGATGTATAATGTAGAGGCTAGGGTTAACATGATGGTCATTGATGGAGTTTGCATAGGAGTAGAATTGGAGAAGGAAAAGAAAGGAGAAGAAGATGGGCAATGTGAAAGAGAAGAAAGAATTTGTTTCCTCTGGAATAAACAGCTGGAGAGGGGTTTATTTTTGCTAAAAATAAATATTTATCTATTTAAATTATTTATTTGAATTTTTGAAATTTTTTGGTTAAAAAAGAGAAAGAAATAATATTATTTTGGCTTGGTTTAACCTGTTAGTTCATAAATTATCCTTAAATTATCTGAAAACTTCAATTATTCTCAAGCATTCTAGGTCACTCCAAAATCACATATAAATAATATATATAATTTAAAGAATATTAATCTATTTTGAGGTTTTACATTATACCCCCTTAAAGGAAGTTTTGTCCTAGAAACTTCATGCACACATATATGGTCCAACAAGTGAGGATATTTGGATCGCATTTCTTATTTTTGTTCTCACATAACTTCTGACATGGTATGATTAGCCAAAGGACTCTGACAAATGGTATTGTTTTCTTACAGAGCTATTTTTCTCTTCTATCTAAGATTTGAATTGCTAGCTCCGTATATAGCAAGTATTCTTGGAGTTGTACGGGTTCTGGTTCAACGACGTGGGAGGGATTAGGAATGTACTTGCGTAGCTGCAACACATAGAAAACATTGTGCATCCATGGTAACTTTTATGGTAGTTTCAAATGATAGGCCACCTCACCGACTCGTTGAATGATAGGATACGAGTCAATGTATCTTGGGTTAAGCTCACCAACTATGCTAAATCTTATAATACCCTTGGCTAGGGATACTTTAGGAAGAATTGGTCTCCAACCTCAAAATCTAGTGGTCTACGCCTTTTGTCAGCATAGTTCATCTGACGGCTCTAGGCTGGCTTCATTTGTTCTTAGATCACCCTAATCTTTTGAGTGATGGCTTAAACTAGATCAGGTTTAATGGTCAGAGCATCATCAATTTTTTGTCAGTACAATGAAGTTCTACACCGTCTACCATATAATCCTTCATAAGGAGTCATCCCAATACTAGAATGGTAACTCTTGTTGTCGTAGAGCTCATTATCAGTTCCAATTGTTCATCCCAAGCCTTTTTGAAGTCTTGAGCACAAACTTGTAACATGTCTTTCAAGATTTGAATTGTTCGCTTGGTTTGGCCATCTGTAGTGAGGTGGAAGGCTGTACTAAGTTTAGTAGTGCCAAAAGTGCATCTTGTGACTTCTACCAAATTCTAGATTGAAATCTAGTATCTTGATCAGAAACTATGTAACTAGGTACCCCATATAGCCGAACAATCTTCTACAAATAGGCACGTACCAATTGATCGAGTGTCAATGTGTTTTTTATTGCTATAATATGTGATGTCATTGTAAGTCCGTCCACAATTATTCAAATTGCATTATTCTTTCTCTGTCTGGGTAGTAAGTCTGCCATAAAATCCATGAAAACTAAATCTCATCTCCATTTAGGAACATCTAACGGCTGTAAGAGTTTCACATGCCTTTGGTGTTCCATTTTCACTCACTGACAGGTCAAACACTTAGCTAAGTAGTTAGCTACTTTTTGCTTCATATTACTCCATCGAAATGTCTATTTCATGTCCTCATACAACTCGTTTCCCCCAAGATACACAGAATGTGAGATGTTGTGTCCCTTATCTAGAATCTTTTTTCTTGAGCTCCTCCACAGATGGAACACATATCCAGTTCTGAAATCTTGTGGTTCTCTCCTCATGAAACCAGGTGCCTTACCTACCACCACCTTAGCTTGATCTTTTCTAGTTGCGAGTTGCTGCTTTGAGCTTCATGAATTTCCTTGAAAGGGGTAGGTTGCACTTCCATAGCATAGAGCATGGGTTCGTCCTTCCTTGTTACCCCGATGAGACAGTGGGCCATTCCCTTCCCGAGGGGGAATTTGTGGGCGCAAGCGGTCAGAACGACGCTGGGGGGCCCGCCGTCTTTCAGAGGGTCCACTTCGAAGCCTCGAGGTCTGCTCTTGCTCCTCGCACCAGGCTGTTGGTCGGGAGTGTGTTGCATACGGTGTCGAGGTCGCAGTTGACCTCGCTGACCCTCCATGGCTTGGACGGTGGCTATGTTGGGCGTTGAACCCAATGGAACGGTCTTGGTTCTCTCCCCGTATCCGCTTGTCTCCATTAACGTGAGGACCTCCCTCATGCTCTCACTGTGGTGGTGGGACATCACGGGATCATGCCTATGGGAGGGCTCGTAACCCGCGGTAGGCACGTACTCAAAACGGGGAAGAGGCCTCGCGGAACTCACAACTTCCACTGCCTTCTTCACTTACTCTGAAACCTGTTGCATTATAGTGTTTGTCATGGTGAACATGAAGTTTTTGAGGGCATCTGTAACGCCCCTAAATTGCTAATTACTTGATTTATAGATAACCGCAATAGAAGACTTAATGATGGAAGGCGCTACCGCTGTCCTGATAAGAACAAGGCTCACTGAAACCATTTAATCTTGCAACTCATGTTCACAATCACAATATCTATTAAACTGAAACACTCCAAGTCCAAAGTTTATAATAGTTCCGCTTCAGTACAATCGACTTAATCGTACCATGTGCTAACTAGCACTCCACACTACACAAGTATATTGAATGTAGATCCAACTTGACATTGAGGTTGATCCCAATATTCATGCTATTCAGAATCCACTGTGAGCATCTGATGATTTCTAAAAGGGCTCACTAAATGGAGAAACATGTGATACTTCATCACTTAAAATGGAAAATATGAAAACAATTCGAAAATATGAGTTAAAACTCAGTACATGCATTCATGTGTTGTAAAATGAGTGTAGAAACACTATTGATGGGTATCCGCATTTGCAATGCATTTAGTTCGCAATAGCAATGGAAATGCAAGTACATAAAACTGAATTGCTCATTATTATTTGTAAGTGAACCCCTTGATAGATATGACGATCCATTAATAGGTGCACACCTGTCAGGTCGATCGAGAACCCTGGCCTGACATCACGACGTATCACTGATTGAAGGGTGTGGATGAGACAGGATAAGTGATCCTCCATGAGAAAGTTCCACTCCACCTTTATATGAGGAGGCAGGCACGGTAAAAGATGGCTCACCCCCTGAGGAGGTGTCAAGATCGAGGCACTACTCCCGTCACACCACGTGGTACTTCCATGCTAGAGGCTGCTTCACGTATCTCTCAGCCCTCAAAAGCAACTCATGGCCCTGTGGTACAACTCATGGCCGACTGCTACAAATCTGCGTCCCTTCTGGACCAAGGGTCCAGCAACATGATCCCAAGGCCGGAAGTTATAGCCCCGACCCCTGTAAAGGGCTAGGGGCTCGACAGAAGTGAAAGTTGGCCCTTATAGCTATGTGGGATTGTGATAGGGGGAAAAGTATGACAATATTTGCAAGGAAACCAAACCCCATCATGGAGGGGCAACCTTTTATTATTATTTATAATCACGAGTTGTCAGTACAAAAATAAAGAAAGCAACTAAGGGACAAGCTACAAAGAGTCTAAGGCTATTCCTTGTCACTCGCACTGCTTGACCTCGAGCTCTCTTCTTGGCCACCTGTCGGTCCAGGATTGGCCCCTGAGAGAGCGAGCCTCTAGCGATGCGCTCTCAAGAGATCTTCCCTCTTTGACTCCAACCAAGATTCGAAAGTACCCTAGTTCAGCCACTCTAATACGGGGATCAAATTATCGGCCATGTAAACACATGCGACTCCCAGCACCAAGGCATTATTGAGCACCATAGCGTAAAAGGTAGCCTGCATCAACTCAGGAATGTGGAAGTCCTGAGCAGACACCTCGGCCACTTCCAAGTTGAAATTGGAACAGAGGCTACGATAGTCCTCAGGAAGCGGCTAAGGAGGACGAGCGTATCCCCTCAAGCGCCACATGAAAGTTGCCCTAACATAATCAGCTGCTTGCTTGGTGTTGAGAAAGTAAGGAAACACCATGATACAAGATCGGTAGTTAGATTTTCTCTCTATCACAACTCACCTTGTCTCTCTCTACAAAAGTTAAGAAGGCTGGACAAAGTGATCCTCCTTGCGGTGACCTGCTCTGTCTTTATAGGGGGAGAAAGGAAGAGTAAAGGACAATACACCTATCGAGGAGGTGGCGAGATTGAGACACCACTCTGCTCACGCCACGTGGCACCTACCTAATTAAAAAAACCTCCCCCACGTTCACAACCCCAAAAAGGGCAACGGCTCGTGGGCTAACTGATCTCTTGACCCATTTCTCGAGGCCGGGCGCCCAGGCCGCGAGCATGGTTCTCAGGACGTGATCTACATCCCAAGCCTCAATGGGGACCGGGGACTTGATAGATGCCAAAATGGGGCACCACAGTTACAAAATAAGCAGATTATGAATAAACGTGGAAGCTTTCGTAAGAAAACCAGATGCCCGCGAAGCGAGGCAGCATTTTATTATCATAGTAGATGGTGGCAAGCCAGCCTTACAAGGGCAAAAAGCAAACGAAGGGATGGGCAACAAAGAAAGACCATGACTACTCATCACTAGAGGGGGGTGGAGGTTCATTCAGGGCCGAGCTCTTCTCCTCGCCGCCCAGGGGCCCAGGGTCACCTTCTAGAGGGATACGTTTGCGAAGCTGCACATCCAAGAGTGCACGCTTGCTATCGTTTATCAACAATTCGAAAGTAGTCCACTGCAGGCCCTGGAGGGTCGACTTCAAACCCCTAGCCATGTCCCTACTCACCAGGGATAGCCTCACAGCATTGTTAAGAAGCATCGCATGGAAAGTGGCCTGGACAATCTCTAGAATGTTAAAGTCGTGCGCAGCCTCCTCCGCATCGGGCAAGGTAAAGCTAGGACATAGGTCCTAATAATCTTCTGGGAGTGAACTAGGAGGATGTGAGGTCCTCCTCAAATGCCACTTGAAGGTCTCCCTGACATAATCAGCCATCTCTTCAGTATCCCGAAAGGGGGGAAAGGCCATGATGAGAATGGCAAACCATAACTCTCTGTAGAACTATTGTCTCTCTCTCTCTCTCTAAAAAGATTCAAGAATGCTTTCAAATGATCATTCATAGAGTTGCCAGCTCCATCTTTATAAAGGAGAATGAAACGGGCGAAAGCGGGACCACATATTCCTAAGATGCCCCGTATCAATGCACCACTCAGCTCTCACCACGTGGCGATAGATTACCTAGTATCCGGTACAAATGTCACTGTCACAAAGGCTCCCCGCCCTGGAGAAAGACCACGAGGCCGTCCATTCAGGTCATGAACCAAACGGTCGAGCCTCAACACATCACATAGTCAGGCCTCGGTAACAGGGCCGCCTGGTCTATGGAAGCAAGCAGAAACACAAAAGCTGAGGTAAAGCTCCTATAAAGAAATCCATCATTTTATTACAAACGCTTATGGAGTACCCAAAAAAAAAAAGACAAAAGACACACAGAATGCACGCCCCAGCGGTCGTTGTTAGTCGAGCCTCACTCCTTACTGCCATCACTGAAGAAGGGGCTTGGTCGTCTGACCCCGAGCTCTCCTTGTTTTCCGACTCTCCTTGTTTTCCGAGGTGTTGAGTGCCTCTTGTCGGCAGGCCTCCAAGATCCTGCCCCTATTACGCCCTACCCATACCTGGAAGGTGCTCCACCGCAACTCTTTAAGGGTTGACTCCGTTTCTCCCATCATCCACCCACGCAGAACGCTGAGCTTCACGACGTCATTAAGAAGCATCGTAAGGAATACCACCTTGGTAACTCGGGCTCCTCGACCTCATCTAGGAGAAAGTCCGGGCATAGCTCTCTGTAATCGGATGGTAGCGGTCGAGGAGGAAACGCCAGCTCCTACGATACCACTCGAAGTTGCCCAGAACGTAGTACGTCATTTCGTTCAGCGTCAATGAGCGGGGGAACCCTATATTAGAAAGGAAGGAACTTTGGTGCAAGGGGTATCCAAATGCATAGTGCAAATTAGGATTCTGAGGCAGCTCCTTTTTATATCACAAAGTTGACGGGATCTCATAACACCAGCCAGCCTCGAAAAGCCAAGAATGGCACTAACAGACCGCCATGCGTCGGATCAGGAGAGGGTAACCGGCCAATGACAAACCGTTTTCCGAAGATCCACCGACCTCCGTTATGCCAAGAATATTCCACATTTCACCTGACTATTCGGACGGGCCCACGTGCAGGTAAATATATGGGGGGTTAAATGATCCAGAAAATATGATTTTCTCTAGAAGGCCCTGGGATACCCAATCGCAGGATGGGCCCAACCAGACATAGTGGGCCTAAGCAGGACCCTTGGGGCTACCACCAGAGGTCCAAACGGAGCAAATTAGAAAGATCTCACTTTGGGGGTCTCCAGCATGAAGTTACCATCCTACCCCTCATTACAGGAGTTATAAATACTCGCCCACCCACCTCGGGAAAGGGATTGACACTCTGACATAATTGACTCTACATTCTCTCTCTTTAATGCATTTATCTCTCCTGAACCCTCCTTTGACTTGACCGTCGGAGAGGCGTTCCCTGGACTACAACTCGGGAGTGCCTTTTTTGTAGGTTTGACTAAGAAGAAGAGGAACGTTAGCTGATTTGCACGCGCCATCTCGTAAGCCCGGGCTCTCATCCCACGTTATCTCCGGCAACGCACGGGAAGTTCCTGAAACAATATATATGATGCACCCTCAAAACCCAAAAATATATACATATATGTGATGATGTGATTTGGAGGATTGTTTCAATTATTGAGTGTTTCAATTTTTTTTTTTTTCCCCCTTCTAGACAACATGTATTTGCACATTTTTGAGGTTATATGATTTGGCTATGACAACCTTAGTTATGAGAGAAATATTGTAAGATCATAATTCTCCTTCAAGTTATTACGCAGAATTTGGTTTGAGAAGTTTTAAATATTACGACTTACCATTTTTGAATTAATTGTTTATGAAATTTTAAATTTCAAATCTTTGTTAAAACTTTCAGGGTTATGTAGTAACGGTTTTGCAGTTCATATACAAATTTTTTTTTGATGCCTAGAAAACCTCTTTATGATGAACTATAAAGACGGTTCAATTGAAGTTCCAAATTTACTAACCGCGTCTAAGATCCAAAAACCACTAATCCGCTTCCTAATCACTACTGGTATTTATAATTTTAATATCAAACATTTTTATATTGCGTCCAACTGTGGATATTAAGGCCCTGTTTGGCAAAATTAGTTATTTAGGTAGCGGATAACGATTTAAGGAGCAGATAGTTGTTTAGGTTACTAATAGCGTTTCTAATTTAGCTGTTAGTGGACAGTTATTTAGATGAGCTGTTGACATCAATATGTTTGGTATATTCAACTGTTGGGTTAGCTGATTAAGGTAAATTGACGTAAAAGAATATAGACAATATCCAAAGAATATATTCTTTGGCAAAAAAATATAGAACACTACTTCTAAATGCCAAAAGTTAATATTGTTAGCGTTTCATAAACGCTACTTAAAACATTAAATACTACTTTGGAGTACTAGTTAAAACATTAGGTCACCGAACACTAAAAATTGACTGTTTAATGTATTAACTTTGTCAAAACACTAAACATTACTCAAAACGCTATTGTCAAACTGTTCGCTAACCGTGAAACAAACATATTTTCAAATTTTTAAAATTATTACTGCAACATTTTAAATTTTTACTAACAATTTTAAGATTCATTTATAAAAGTTATATTGATTAAAACAAATCAAATAAAGCGAACAAAGTCATTGCACACCCCCAAATTAATCTCTTAATTAATCCATCCAGATTCAGCGGTCGAGATTCCCTAGATCTGGAGGAGCGTGAAAGCACGCTCATTTGTGCTGGCGTGGATCATGACGTAAGCCATGATATCAGCTGTTTTCTAGAGACGAAAAAACAAGTTAAACAAATTTGGGGCAAAAGAAATTAAAATTAATAAAATTTTAAGTTGAAAATTGGAAGGACTTCTTTACAAATTCCAACCTCGTTTTGATGGAAACGGTTGTCTGTTTCATATATATTCTATTTTGGTAAATCGACGTATGTTAGACAGCCAAAAGGACCCTCAAAAGATGCAATCAACTTTTTCCGCTTGGCTGCCACCTTTATTTATTTTTGTTAAACGTTCTATATCAATTGAATCATTCACAAAGAGTCATACATATAAGTTTAAAAAATATTTCAATTTAAAATCAATTGAAAATGGATGAACTTATAAACTTATATACATGCTCAAACCTTCTAATTTTATCAATATGAAATAACATCCACTTTTATATTATTTCATTTTATCAATGTGAGACAACACCCACTTTCATACTCCAGTAGGCCTCCTTACTTATGAGCTACTAACAAAGCATAATACGTGCACACAATTCTAATCAAACAGGGACAGCAGCAAATCAAGATCGAACAACCAGCTCTGACATCATGTTAAATTTTAATATTGGTGACATTGAGTTATTGTTCTATGTTTTTTTTCCCCTTAAGGATCTTTCTCTCCCCCTCTAGAGTTAAAAGTAATACACATGAACAAAGATAAGTAGGATTTCAAAAAAATGGTAATAATGATGTAGAACTGTAGATGTATCATATGGTTAACTACAAAAATGCATACCTATTCAAATGGAATTTCCGATGGAATCCTATCCAAAAATTAATTGTCGGAAGGATTTTCTAATAGGATCCATCGAAAATTTCGATGAAATTCCGTCGAAAATAGCAATCCCTTCGGAATTCACGCAGGAAAATCATCCAAAAATTCCATATACCGTCCGAAAATCCGTCAGGAAATTTGTTACCTGTCGAAAACAGCATGCATGCTGGTATTAGGAGCGATTAGCATTTCATTATCATTGTATATTATTGGACATTTTTTAAAGAAAGATCCATAAATTAAAAGTCATATAACATTTATAATGAAAATTATCTGATAAAATATTCCTAAAACATCAAAATAAATTCGTGTCTCTAGAAAAGTTAGTGGTAGATGTATTTTTTATTGCTCTTAATTTTTAATACCCTTCTTGTTACCAAATGCATTTTTCAGTGTGATTGTGTTTTCTTGCACATTGAAAAGCTATAGCATGACTTTATTGCAAATACCTATTTGAAATGATAGATTATGTCTGAAAATATTGTCAGGGTAGAACTATACGTAATTCCATTATCGATTCAACACCCCATTCAAAACAACTAATAATGATATGATAAGATCCAACTATCTTCCGCAATTTAATATATCTTAATCTGCAAAAACTAGCCAAAAGACAAGAGGAAAAACTCACTCCAAAACCAGGACACAAAGCCCCCATCAAAAGATAGAGCCTTAGCTCTCAAGGAATGGGGAGAATTTATTGAAAAAAGGTATAAATCTAATATTACACTTGCAAACTAAAATAGGACACTTAAAAAGGAGAAAATTAGGGCTTATCATGAGCAGTTATTGTTAATGGCAATCCCTTACCCAAAAAAAAAGAAAGAAAGAAAATGAGGAGGTGGCTAAAGTTATTTTTTTCGTATGGGAGAGGATGAGAGATAGGCTGGTTTGGTCATTATTAGCAAGGTCACATGGACTTTGCAGACTAATCTAACACAGATGACATTATCATTTTTTTTTTTGGTTCAAATGATCTATGAAAGCAGTATAATATAATGAAGGGAGGGAGAATTGAACGTGAGATATAATATACTCAGGGCCTTAATTTTAATTACTTGGTTAAGACCTCATTGACACATGTTTTTAAAAAAACGCAAACCATCAATTTTTTAACTAAGATGATATATTGTAATTCACTCGAAACTAAATTTTTTGGTGCTCATTTGATCTAATAAGATTTTAGATGATTTAAATCCACAAAATTGTTGATAGTCACAAGATGATATAGATCCTGTTAAGCAAAATTAGTTATTTAGGTAGTGGATAAAGGTTCAGGTAGCGGATAGCTGTTTAGGTAGTTGATAGAATTTCTAATTTAGGAGTTAGTGGACAACTGTTTAGATGAGTGGTTGAAATAGATGTGTTGAGTAAATTTAGTTATTGAGTTAGCTGATTAATGTAAATTAACATTAAAAAATATAGATAATTTTTAAATATAAAATTCTCAAAGGATATTTTTAGGCCAAAATATATGAAACGCTACTTCTAAATGCCAAAAGCTAATACTATTAGCTTTCCAAAAATGCTACCAAAAATGCTAAACGCTACTTGAAATGCTAATCAAAACACTAGGTTATAGAACACTAAAAATTAACTGATTAGTATATTGACTTGGTTCAAACACTAAACACTATTCAAAATACTATTATCAAACACGACCATAGTAGTAGTAGTTTGAAAATGTATTGGTTAGTTGCATTATTGGATACAATCGAGCAGGTCTTAGGTGACAAGAAGATTATCTTATCATCTTAAAATCAACGAAATATGCTCTACTTTCTGTTATTGTAACAAGTGACAAGATATATAATTCGACGTGTCATCTTGAAATCAAGGAAAATATATGTGTATCTTTTAAGAAAACAATACAACTCATGAGCTTAAGTGCTTAATTGGTTATGACTTGTTGACGACTAATTATAGTATGAAAAAAGAGCTAATTTGTGACCAAAATTGTTTAAATGTAGCTTTATTTATTGGTCCCGATTTCTATATGAATTAAATCATAAAAACTCAAGAACATTAATATTTGAATACATAATTAATTTTGTGATTAAGTTAAAATGTTAAATTTTGCTCTATGTAATGTTGAATGCAACTAATTGCGGAACTTTTAAAAAAAAAAAAAGGGAGAGGCAAGGATTGAATCCCCAATCTCTCTACAACAACAACTACTTTCAGTGTGGGTCTTGCTTTCACGAAATCCAGAGACATCCACATGTCGGCAGTCTCATTTCTATACATATGACTGCACGTAGAGAGACTGTTTCCTAAATCCCAATCTCTTTGTTAAAGATAAATATTTTTACCACAATTCTAACATCAACCCTTATGCTCATTATGAACGTATTATAAATACATCAGAGTGCAAAAAATAAAAATAAAAATTGAGGGTCAGGCCCCTGTTGTCCCAATGAAGTTCCGTGGCTGAATGCAACCAAAATCAATCAAAAATTCATGAAAATATCATCAATGCAATTAACAAATTCTAAAATTTTAGAGAGGATTTTCCTATATTTTAATTAGTTAAATGAGTCCCACATCTAGTTCCCTACCATATGTAACTTCAAATTAAAGATGACAAAACTGTTGGACCACCTCCAAAGCTAGGCATCACATCAAGAGAACACATGCCTTGACTTCCATGCCTAAGCACCCCCCACTTCCCTTGTTTTTCCACCATAAAATCCTTCATAATCACGCAGCCACCCTTCTCTCTAACCCTTTACAACTATAATTATAAAGATAGAAGAAAAACTCGTTCACTCATCATTATCCCCCCCCCCCCTTTTCTTCATCTCCTTCCCATTCTCCCTCAAATTAAAGATATTCCCCCTCTCAAAAAAATCCAAACAAAACAGCCATCAAACTCCCTTCTTCTCACGTGTCCCAAATTTTCCATAACTTAGATTTTTTTTTCAACTGAATCTTCTGATCTTCTTCCTTCATTCCGCCATCATTTTCTCTTTTCTCTAATCTATCCACAAAAAACTTGATCTTACCCTTTTTTCTTTGCATGTCCTTCTAGGAAGTTGCCCACTTTCTAGTATCTCTATCTGTCTCTGACACCCACAAAAAAGGAAGAAGACCATTATATAAAGAAACCCTAGTCATTTCATTTCCTGCTACAAAATTTGAGCCCCCCCCCCCCCCCGGGCAAACAGTTCAAAAATGGATTTGATGAAAATCACCAAGGAAAAACAAAAGATGGTGGAGAATCAAGCGATGGTGAAGAACAAGGGTAAAGGGAGAGGGGGAAAGCGGTCAGATTCAGAGAAGCACGCGATGAAGGTTGTGTACATCTCGACGCCTATGAAGGTTAAGACTAGTGCTTCAAAGTTTATGAAGATAGTTCAAGAGCTCACTGGGAGGGAATCAGATGTGGTGAGGATCATGGAGAGTTTTGGGGGGAGTGGGAGGGATACTTGGATGGTTGTTGATCATGATGATGATGATCATCATCATTATTCTGATCACGGGGTTGAGCCATCACTTGTGGTGGATGATGGGTCATCCCCTTCTTGCTCATCAGAGGAGTTAGTTGATCATCATCACTTTGGTCATGGGGTTTTGGGGAGGAAGCAGGAGGAATCTGGACCGTTTAATTGCAATTTGTTGTTTGATCATCAATTTTCCTTCCACTTTGATCAAGAACTAGGTACCTACTAGCTTAACTAGCTAGATATAGGTGTATGTATCATGTTGATCTCTTGGTATTGTAAATCTCATGCTGTTGTAGTACTGCTTTTCCGATATTAATTATATTATATGATACGATTAATGTTGTAAGATTATTATGGATATGTACACCTGAATATTCATCATTATCAACTTCCTTCTCTTGGCTTTTCAAATGTTCTAAATAATTGTTTAAAGTAGTGTAGTACTTTTGAATTCTCTTTAGTTTGAGTTTGGGTTGGTCTCCTAATTTGCTTATTCAAATAAAATTATTCAGCACAAATAAGTCAGTAGAACTGAGTTTCTTCTCAATTTTTGTCATTCTATGTTCACTTAACTACCACTTGAATTTTACGATAGACCTAAATGTCGTAAACCATACAATAGAGTGAACTTAATTTACACTACACCAATTATGTCACATAGGGAAGATTAGGTCAACGCTTTCCAAGCTAAAACAATGATGTCAAGAGAGATAGAGAAGATCAAGTTTACTCCAAAATAGGTGAGGCTAATTTTATCATCATCAAGTGGATGTCCTTTGGCTGTGTGTTGCTTTGGTGTATAGCGTAATTATCTTATCAAGCTGATGTTTTTAGACTACATGTGTACTGGACTGTTCAAAAATTCGAATAAAAATGTGCATGTATGTATCTCAGTATCACTTGCAAGTTGCATGATGAGGAGCCTACCTAGCTTGGTGTTTTTGGGGGTGGGGGAGGGGGGAGGATAGGCCACCATTATATACTAAGAGCACCTGTATTGGTTGAATCACGGTTTAAAAGGGAGGCTCACGGTTCAAAATATCATCCGCGTCAGTTATTCACATGACTCGCCCCGCAGTCCGACTCCCTATGATGATCCACTGACAACTTTCTTTTCCCTTTTTTGGCAAGCAAATTAATGAATAGTGCAAAATAAATGTTAAAACCAATTAAATATGTTTAAATATGGGTCCATGAGCAATCTTTTATTTGGTGATCTAAGTTAGTGATTTATTTGACGTAGAAGGGAGAGAAAAAGTTAAATTGTAGGATGATATGAAAGGTGTACGCTCCTACTTATGATCCAAAAATATAGATCACCAATACAAGTGTTCTAATTACCTTCATTTTCCTATTACAATGAGGTTTATTCTCCTCTCCTCCCCACTTTTCATATGTATATAATCATGGATCATATTAACTATCTTTTCATTTTAGTTGTAGGGTCATATCATAAAATTTGTAAGTTTTACGGAGTGTTCATAACCTAAAATCAATCATATGCTTTAAGCTTAAAGTTGAAATGAGCAAGTTCTTAGACGAACTTTTGTAAATTAGAATTATACCGTCTTTTTTGCTTACCCATAAATTATAGATATATCTGCTTTGTTATTTCATGTGTTAATTAAACGAAGGTTAATTTATGGAAGGCGAAGAATATTTGTGAAAAGAACATTATTATACTACCATAACTTCTTATAAATGCTAAAGATTAAAGGAGTTACTACTAATATTAGTGAGCATAAATACGTACAATTATACAAATAATAGTATAATAATTATTTTAGGATAATAATTAAAATTAAGATGGTTGTTTCAGGACAATCATCATTAATTAATTATATGACTATAAACAACGAAATTAGCTAGCTCTACAACAATGATGTACGTATTATCAACCAATTTAGCTTAACCGACTTCAGTGAATTAATTGAAAAACTTAATGCTGATTAGACAGTTCCCAACTATAGTTGCATGGTCCATGCAACATAGTGCATGCATTGATATCGCTTTGCATGCAAGTTGGTTTTTCATATATAAAAAAATTAAACGTCCATGATGTTTCTATAGTAAATTAGTCAGAACACTAATTGAATAATAATTATTATCCGAATATTACACAATATATTTATATTGACAAATCAAAACAAAAAGAAAAAGAAATGCATAGAATAATATTTTGATGCGTCACATTGATTTGCATACTTTGTTTTTTAATCCTGACTTGACATATAGGCCTAACAAAACCTAACCTGATCTGACCTAAACATTCAACATGAACGCGCCCGAAATTTTAGAATTTTGAACACAATCTCGATCTGAACTTGAAAAACTCTCAAATTAGTGGGTTAAATTCGACCTGAACCCAAACCTTGTTTGTTCTGAATATTATATCTTTATTTTTAAATTTTTCGTAAATTTATCTCTCTTGGCAACAAAGGTTATTCATACATCGGTTGGTTTGGAGAAATATCATACAATTATCGCATTTCTTCACAAATTAAATAATAGTACTATTTATTTCAAAAATTCGTTCTTATAAAATAATGTCATACATGACTAAAAATGGGAAAGCTTTACAATATGGTATGAAATGGTGTGAAATAACTGTCTACTATTAAGAAAATGAATTTAGTAATAAGACAAATATTAAAAATGTGCAAGTCATGCTGTTATAACTTTTAGTCAAATGAATATGTCTCATCATATTTTAAATAATGTTACTTTGCAATGATCTAAAAATTTTCATGTTATAATTAAAAGTTAATTGCAATATCTTGTGTTTCTCCAATATCCTTTCATTTGGTTTCTATTCTAAGTGGTTTCGAACTATGATGTTGGATAGTGGGCCAACTCGTGTTCGCGCGCGTTAGGAATTACCAAATAATAAAGTGCACATGATTAGATAATGGTAAGCTAGTTAACAAAAATATCGAATTATTAATTAAATGAGTCATTAGCAGACCAAACCACTTCGACCTGTTAACATGCCTTAAATGGCTGACCCATAAATAATCCAACCCATTATTAACCTTATTTTAATCGACGGCCGAGTCACAAGACTGGACTCTTTGTTCACTCGTACATGACACACATATATCATGATGAAAAGCTCGAATATCTTTAATATTCCCTTTAAACAATTAGAAGTACAGTGTTTTTTCATTAAATACAAACAATTTTAAGTTTTAAATATGCCGAGTCTTTAATTTTGACAAAGAAGAAATAACTCATAAAAAAGATGCTCTAAACCTGCTGGGTCGACCTGAAACCCGTCTAATCGGAATACGCCCGCCTATGTTTTACACGAACCCTAAACACACCCAACCTATGTTTTATCTGAGAACCAAAATGCACCCGATCCATAATTTACCTGTCCGCTCAAACTGACAGGTTACACCCCCACACACACATATATACACACATACACATATACATATACATATACACAAACGTGAAAAATAGAGATTAAGTTACTTTTCGTGCGTCGTGAGGCACAAAAGTTGATATATGCAGGATTGGAACGCAAATTTTTAGTAACAATGCTCAAAGATACTATCAGTTGAGCTTATTTACTCCTATAAAAATATAGATATAAAATTGCAGATGCTTTATATGTTGTGTATAAAAAGCAAACATAACTAGAAAGCATTGGATTGCGAAGATTTGGATATACTCGTGAATTGTGGCATGGATGATCTAATCTTGTTTTGTAGAGTGTCTCAACTACACAAGGGCTATAGCTAGGCTTGAATGTTAGCTTCCTCCACCCCGATGGCCCAACCCAACCCACTAAACTCCATTTGACTGCCCCATCACGAGGGCCTATTGCCTACGAATCTCATCCACACATTGTTCCAAAAACCCAAAAAAAAAAAGAAAAAGAAAAGAACGGCGGGACTCGGGAGGTTAAGGGATACATAAAATAGGATATAAGAAATTAAGAATATTATTTTTTCCACTTTTTTGATAAGCTAAGAAAGTCATTTCTGTAAAATTCTTCAATTTGGACCATTCTTTATTTCTTTCTTTATGTAATTATGAGTAATTGACGATTTTATTTTGGGTTCAAATAGAAACGGTCTTTTTTTATTTTAGAAATAAGGCTGGTAATATATCTTATGTTGATCTCTTTACATATCTTGTCAGATTGAAATACTGGGGCATGAATTTGAATTTGAGTTTGAAGGCTTTTTTCCCTTGGGATTATGTGAGGAAACAAATGGTTGATTTAAGTAGAATCTAGATCTATTTCTTTCTCAAACTTTGAAGTTTCTCCTAGGGTTTTCTAACCTAGTGAGATATGCTTTCCAAGTCCGTCTTGCATCTGAGTTCCGGTGACTATTTTCCGACAAATTGCAGTGTTTTCATGGCAGATCATGCACTACCAAAAAAGGTCATTCGTCGCAATTCATTTGTGGCAAATCTAAAATTGCTACATATTATCAAAATATTAAAAACAATTGTTGCAAAATAAATATTTTCACAAAAGGATGGGTTTATTGTAGCAATTGTCTAAATTTGCTATTAAAGGCATTCACTTTTTATTTGTATGACATGGCTCCATAAAGAGGGAATTTTGCGTTCAATTTATTTTATTTTATTTTTGGCAAAAACATCACTGCCTTTTTTTTTCCCCCAAGAGTGTTCATTTTGTTTTTGTTCCATGGGGGATGCATTGCCCTTCCTCTCTCCCCAGGTGGCAAGTGGCAAGTGGCAAGTGCCAAGTCCCCAGTTTCCCGTCAGATGCATATATTTTTGAATTCAACTCTGATTGGCGTGATTCTCTTTCATGTACGTGGGACCTTGGCTGCTTGGGATTAGTTCATATTGTTGTTTGGCTATTTGGTTACTAATTACTAATCTTATTTCTTGGCATAGCGCAATTTCTATTCTCTCAGGCATTCCCAGTCAGAGTTCCATTTTTTGGAACTCAGGCCTGCTACGTCAGTTGGAGTTTCACTTGCATTCTATTCAATTTTCCGGCCACTGGAACTCATTTCAGGACAATTATTTGTCATGGAGCCCACAATTTCAACAAAATTTATTACTTATTATTTTTTATGTTGTGTTTGTGTTTTAACTATGGTTAAGTGTGAATGTTTTTTAATTTTCGAAAGTAAGGAATATTTATTTTTTTGACATAAAAAGTGGATTAATTGATTTTTAATTTTTTTATTATTTTATTTATGTGTTTGTTTTGCAACAATTGAAAAAAGATAGGATTGAAAGTATAATTCAATTAAAAACTAATACAATGAGAAGGATCGCAATTGAAAACAAATTACCCATACGAAGATTCGACATAATGAAAAAAATATAACACGAATGTTCGACTATTTTAAATAAAAAATACAACGTAAAAGATCGACAAATAACAGAAAACAACTACGTTTGCGATGTTCTTCGCGCAGTATGTCGATTCCATATTTATTTGACCAAGTCGGATTGAAGGCGTGCATGTAAGTCTGAGTTATAAACTTGTACTACTCTACAAAGGTAGACTGCATAGCACGGATGATGGTTCCGTTGGACATTAGATTGCGGAGTGTTGTCCTCCACATCATCATATTCAAAACTAAGGTCATACAATTCACGCTCGTCCTCGACGATCATCACTACAAGAAAAATGTCAAATACAGATGGAATTAGCGACGAAATATGAATAATCAGCGACGGAATTTTAAGATCAGCGACGGAATCCGACTGTCGGATTTTCGCTCGTCGCTGACCAGCTGGCGACGGAATTTCAAACTTCCGTCGCTGACGGCGACGGATTCAGCGACAGAAATGGCGACATACTTTTTTTGGCGGGGAAAAGTGGCGGGGCAGGAGGTGGCGACGGAAGTCAAAATCCGTTGCTGATGGATACGGAATCAGCGACGGAAAATCCGTCGCTGATGGCGATGGATTTTACATTCTGTCACCCCACTCCCCTCCAAAATTTTTTTTTTCCGTATCCATCGCCTTTCCGTCGCTGTGTTCCTTTTTTTTAAAAAAAAAATCGCTTATTTTTGATCAAATTCGTACATACAAATCATTCCCTGCAAGAAATTTACAAGATCTTCGCACTAAATCAACATCCAATGACTTCGAATAAGGCTTCATTCGAAGCGTTCTCAACAATTTCAAGCCACACAAAGGTGGAATTCCACATCCAACACAACACATCACATCCAACTAAGGGTTTTCAATTCACAAGCCACAAGTTCCAAACGAACTCTCTACATATCACACACTACAAGTTCCAAACAAAGTCTGTATATATCACAAATCACAAATCCAAACAAAATAACCAGAAGTTACCAGTAATTGAGAATGAAGTTATATATATGGTTGCAGAAGAGGGTGAAGTAAGCGCCAAATAGGAGGGGAGTTAAATAAGCACTAGGGGGAGGGGAGTTAAATTAGCAGAAGGGGGGGAAGCAAGCAGTAAGAGATATGATGTACTTTGTGAAGATAAGCAGAAGAGCCACCAGCTGAAGGAAAACTGCAACCAACTCAATCACCAAGGTCTTCCTCTTCCTCTTCGCCTTCCTCTTCCTCTTCCTCTGCCTCACCATCTTCCTCATTATGTTGCGAGGGATGAGTTAATGGTGGTTGAGATCCCGAGCCAGACGCCTGTTGCATTTGAAAGAAAGCTTGGAGACGCTGATCGATGCTCATCATTTGTTGGCTCAGTTGTTGGTTGCTTTGTGTGAGCAATCTGTTGGATTCCTCAAGTTGCTTACATTTCTCCATAACCAAGCGGTAACTTTCATCTTGTGACGATAGCTCACCCCCCAAGTTGGTTACTAGACCCCTTAAGTCATTGAGCTCCTGTTGCGATGACGTAGAACCGGAACCTGCTGACAGGTATTTAAGTAAATTACTATATTAGCTTTGCCATTAAGTAAATTCAATGCATAACCATGGTTGTTGGAACTTTAATATGAAAACAATACCGGATCTTTGAGTGGGACTGAAGTAACCGGATTCCCTCATGTTGACAGCCTCGTCACCAATGCCGTAAATATGACCCTTCTTGTTCTTGAACGTCTTCACCCACAACTCATTTGGGTTGGGAAATGGCTGGTTTGGATCTTGAGAAGAGCCATCCCCGGTCCCTTGAGAGCTGATAACATTTTGAAAATCACGTTAAAAGGTTTCCTACAACACCGCAACATGCGCACGAAATCATGCATAGTACAATAACTTAAAATAAAGTATACGAGTTCATGTTAAACTACCAATGAAGATTGAGAATAGCTAATTGCTTACATATGCTTGTTGTGATTTCTTGTCAACCCAAGGGGCATCATCTTTGCCCTGGAGTTTGTGAGTTCGACTGAATAGTTCAACAATGGTGGGCTCCATACCAAGTTGTTCCCTCTATATACGTGCCAGAAAGAATGATGTCAAGCACAATACAAAATACAGTATTCAACTTAAACGAATACATAACAAACATTAATTCATTTACCAGATGCCGCCCATGCTCATGCATAGGGATCGAGCCACAGGTGTGGAGAGATGGACCACCACTTTCTGGAGTCCCCAGTCGGTTCTTCTGGGCTATCTCACGCAATTGCTTGTAATGTTCATTCGCCCAGTGCTACTGGAGTCCCTCCCATTGAGCATCACCGAGCCAGACAGTCTTCTTGTTACGCTTCCTTGCTTTGCCAAAGAAGTCTCTCAAGCGTGCATTGCCTCGGTTTTCAAAACTCCTTCTTATACGGTCCTCATGGACGGGATCCCAAGTAAACCACTTCTGCAATTATGAAAACAAATAACACATCAAATAATTGAAAACTAATTTATCTCATATTTCTGAGACTGTTAATACGAATTCACTGTAGTGACCTTGAACTCTCCGAACCACAAATCACATACTGCTTTGGGCACTTTGCTCCAAGTAGGCCAAGCTCCGTCAAACTTGCTTTGAAATATGAGCGAAATCCTACTAACAGCACCATCATTGGAGAAAAACCTAATTGAACATTACACATAAAATTCATTACTTGTTATGCAAAATTCATATAGTACTTCATAACATATAACAAATGAAGACTTACCCGTTACCATCTGGCTCAATCCAAGTCTTTGCTCGAGTGCTCCCATGACTGGATTGTGCTTCGCTTTCTCCACTTCTAATGTTCTCTTGGGACTGGTTTGTGTTAGGGTGAGTGGGTTGTGGAGTGGGTTGGGGAGTGGGGTGCACAGTGTGAACAACATGGGGGTTTGGAGGAATGTTGTAGGCAAATTAGCCGTACATGGTGCTTTGATTGGGAATGTATGAGGTCTGATGATGGAAAGCCCCAAATAGGGGAGGTAGGGGTCCTGAAATACCTGGTATGTAAGCAGCCATTGTCGCTCCTGGCTGAACTAGTGTATGAGGTGCCTGGGGGGAAGATGGATCAATATCCATTGCGGTCGGATCAACGGCAGAGCTTCGACGCCCTCGTCCCCTACCTCGAGGGGAGGACTTTGCTCGACGAGAACTTGAATCCATACCTGAAATAGGTGACAACAACGCTAAGTGCAAATATATAATGATTGCACATGTAAACTGTTTTCGTCATACATTATAATAGGTACGTAGGTGACACATATTTTGCAAAGCCCATTCATACAATATAAGTAAAGTCACAAACAATTGTTTCACATGCAAATTACTCATACACATAACAATTCGTAACCACTCAATCATCTGCATCCTCATCGTCATCAATGTCATCGTCATCATCATCAGACAAATGCAAATTTTCTTCAGCTTCATCTGTTTCATCACCATTATCCCACTCCCCCTCTTCATCATCCTCACCATTCTCTACCTCATCTATCTCGTTATTACCCTGAATGAATGAAAACCCTATTTCATCATTAACCTCTTCCGATGGTGCACTTTCATCCACTAATGACGCAGGGATGGCGTCATTCGCAGGTTCGACGATAGTCGCCATGTCCGTTCGTTGGTACGCAGTAGGTAGAGTGTACTGCTGATCCACTCTCGCCCTTGGTTTGGTTGGTATGACAACAAGCCAATTGGCCCTATCCCTTGAGCGATCTGCATGTGGCATGAAGTATACTTGTGATGCGGTGTTTGGAAAGATAAATGGGTCGTACTTTCGATATTGTCTTGTACGGTGGACCTCAATAAGGTTGCTTAGTTTATGCGATCGTGTCCCACGATTCAATGTGGGGTCGAACCACTAACAACTGAAGAGCACACATTGTTTAAGTGGTTCGCCTACGTACTCAATTTGGACAATGTCCTCTAGTACACCATAATAGTCATTCTCAATATTGCCTTCCCCAGTGCCACAAACACCAACACCATAATTATATGTTCTCTTCCCGACGCTACGAGCTTCAGTGTGGAATTTGAATCCATTTACTCTATATGCCGTCCACGTCGACACACACCGTTTTGGTTTCACAGCCAATTGGCTCAGGTAGCAATGTTTATCGGTCTCGAACATTTGAATATAATGCACCTAAGGTGACATAACATGTGTATTAATTAATACAATGCACCAAATCAATAGTTATGTTCAAATTATGAATAAATGAGTTCGAATACTTACATTCTCACTAAACCAATCTGCGAAATGAGTTTCGATGATGGTGTCGACATCTACGTCGCTGACATTGGGACGTGCGGCTCTCACTTGGTCCGTGAAAATTCTGTCACATTTTACGAATCCTATTAACATACTTGCGCTATGAATGATAAACTGAATTGGAAGTGAAAATACCACTCACCCTATATAAGGTTTAACTTTGTCACAATTTAACAGCACGTGAAGGTAGGCCGCAACATATTCGGCATCTGTGAGATACCTAGATCTTTCCCTACCAATAGCGGTCCCTTGCGGTGCAAACACGGATAGAGTTGGAAAATGATTAATATAGTCATCCTCATCCTCATTTCTCATGCACCTACTGCGCATGGAGGGCACATTACAGCTGAAGTAATAGGAGGCGAAGAATGTCCTCTCTGCCTCTAGGTATACTTCTGTGATTGAACCTTCAGAACACGCTTGCTGCTTTATTTTTCTCTTCAATCGGCCAAAGAACCTAAGCAGCTCACAATTGCAATGGATTTTAAGTGATTCCTCACATAAGAATTCACCGAAGGTTTCATCAATTATAGTATAATTTACCTCTCAAATGGATACATCCATCGGTATTGTATTGGACCACCTAGTTGAGCCTCTTCTGCCAAATGCACTGGCAGGTGCTCCATGACATTGAAAAAGCCAGGAGGGAAAATGGTCTCCAACTTACACAAAGTGATGACAATGTTGCGATGCAGTTCCTCAAGCATATCCTCCCGCAATGTTGTTGAGTATAAGTTCTTGAAGAACTGGCTTATCTCAATAAGAGGTTTCAACACATCATCTGGGAGCGCACCAAATGCAATTGGTAAAAGAGTCTCCATGAAGACATGACAATCATGACTTTTCATGTCGTTAAACTTAGCCTCATTAGGATCCACAATATTTCTCAAATTAGAGCAATATCCATCAGGTATTTGAAGCTCCTTCACCCATTCACACAACTCTCTTCTTTTGTCCATAGGAAGTATGAACTTCGCTTTTGGTTTAACTAGCCTACCACTTGGGCCTGAATATAGTTGTAATTCTGGCCTATCACATATTTCGGCAACATCCATTCTTGATTTGGCATTGTCCTTTGTTTTCCCATTAACATCCATCACAGTGTTGATAATATTCTCGAAGAGGTTCTTCTCAATGTGCATCACATCCAAATTATGGCGGAGCAGTTGATGTTGCCAATAAGGCAACTCCCATAATATGCTCTTCTTCGTCCAATTGTGCTCATTCTCCTTAAATCCTAGTACGACAAAGTCACCATTTGTGGTTACCATTGGGTAATCTTCCACTTCGACATAAAGCTCCTCCTCGAACAATCGGCGAGGAGGACCCCCTGTAACAGTTCTCCCTTTCCTAAACACGGTTTTATTTCTTCTGAACGCATGATTCCTTGGCAAAAAACACCGATGACAGTCAAACCATGAGAATTTACCTCCATTTCGCAATCTTAAAGACTTTTGCTGTTTCATGCATATGGGGCATGCCAATTGGCCATTAGTACTCCACCCAGATAACATTCCGTATGCGGGGAAATCATTAATCGTCCACATAAGTGCAAGCTTCATCTGAAATGTACGCCCCGTAGAAATATCATAAGTCTCAACTCCAACATCCCACAACTCTTTCAACTCATTGACAAGAGGTTGTAAATATACATCTATGTTGTTCTTGGGATTTTTGGGCCCCGGGATTACACAAGTCAAGAACATAAACAGTTTAGTCATACACATTTCAGGGGAAAGGTTATAAGGTGTAACGACTACCGGCCAAATGGAGTATAATCTTGAAGACAATGTGTAAGGATTAAATCCATCAGCACATAAGCCAAGCCTTACATTCCGAGGCTCTGCAGCAAATTCAGGGTATTTGGAGTTGAATGTTTCCATACTGCCCCATCTGATGGATGACATATAACACCGTCCTCACGTCGATGTTCATAGTGCCATCTCATGTGCTCTGCATTACTTCTTGATGCGTACAACCTCTGCAGTCGAGGTTTTAACGGCAAGTAATGCATCCTTGAGTATGGCAATGGATTCTGATTCCTTCATTGTGACCTTTGCCTCTTCAATCTTGAATGCCCACAAAACTTGCACGCATCCAAATTTACGTCCTCCTTATAAAATAGCATGCAACCTTTTCGGCAACAATCAATTTAGACCACATCGTTGCTGAGATCTTTCACAACCTTCTTTGTTTGCCCATAGTTGTTAGGCACGCGGTTGTTAGGGGGACACATCTCTTTCATTAATTGAACAACTTCATTGAAACAGTTTTGAGGCATACTCTAATCAGATTTAATACTCAACAATCTCACCGCCGCAGATAGCTCACTGTGGGTGGAGCAACCATCATATAAGGGTTGTTGAGCAGCTTGAACCATATTATAAAATGGTTCTCAGCAAGTGCTAGACTCCTCTTCCCTTACATTTTGATTTGCTATTACAGCATCATCAACTATATCCTCCATCCGATCTATGTAGGGTTCAGAATATTCATTATTAACATTACTTGAACCTCCAACTTCGGGAATTTCACTATTTTGATACCCAGAACCATGTTCCTGAGGTTCTATTTCCCCATGACTTATCCAAAACCAATACCCTTGCACAAAACCCTTATACATAAGGTGCATCTTGACCTCATCTGGTGTCAAGTACACCCTATTTCTGCATTTCGCACAAGGACATCTATACTTTCCCCCATTCAGAAACTCTGCCTGTGTACGTGCAAATTGATCGAATTCGTTTACTCCATCTAGAAATTTTTGCATATAACCACTATGATCACGCAGTAATCTATTGCACATCCACCTACGATGTGGCGGACCATTCATATTCTGCTCAAATAACAAGAACCACATAAGGTACTTGATAAGAATTAATTTTAATCAAATTTACAATAACTACATAAATTAGGCAATTATATATTATATACGCTTACTTTAAAATTTCCACATGCACCCCAAAAAAACTTACAACTGGGTGATAAATGTACTTACATTCTCACAAACATCACAAAACTAATAATTCATATATAGTTGACCATTTTATTCCACCAAGATATCAAATTTAAACTTCAAATAACTAAATCTAAGTGTACATTACGTTGGGCGAAAACTTTAAACAAATATGAGCTACAACTTCATAAAAACATCACATTCGAACAAAATAATAAACCAAAGCATCTCAATCCACCAACATATCAACTTTCAAGTTTACATCACCAAACGTAAACGCTAAATTGTATTGAGCAAAATCTCCAACCAAATTTCGACAACATTATTAATTAAAACATTTCATTCCACCAACATATGAAATTTCAACTTCAAACTACCAAACCTCAACCCTAAATCGCATTTACCAAATTCTTGTAACGAATTAGAGCAATAACCTCACACAAATTGCACATTTCAACAACATTATCAATGAAACCATTTCATTCCACCAATATATCAAACTTTAACTTTAAACTACCAAACCTAAACCCTAAATCGCATTTACCCTAATTTTGAACCAAATTAAACCAATAACCTTACACAAATACCACATTTCAATATAAATATGAACTAACTACGAAATTTTAACAATGTAATACAAAAATTGGTAGAAATTTTAAGTTGTTTAGTTGAGAAAAATACCTCACTTTACTTCGAAAAACCGGCGGGTGGGGGGCGGCAGAGGCGGCCGGCGGCTTACCGACGGCGGCGGTTGGGGCCGGCGAGCGCCGTTGATGGCTGGGCACGGCGGGGGAGGTGGCCGGTGGCTGGCTGGGCAAGCGGGGGTGGTCGCGCACGGTTGCTCTCTCTCTCTCTTCTCACTCTTCGACTGTGTGCGAAATGAAACCAGAGGAGTCTGGTTTCATTTAAGTGGGGTGGCGACGGAATGGTGACGGAAATTCCGTCGCCACCCCGTTTTCAAAAAAAAAAAAATTTGGGCGACGGAATTTTCCCCCAAAAAAAATTAAAACCTGGCGACGGATTAAAATTTCCGTCGTCATATCTGTCGTATACTCTGACTTTTTGATAACACTATTTTTCCGTCGCCATTTTTTTTCGTCGTCGAATTCCGTCGTTAATATGAACTTTTTTAGTAGTGCATGTTGTGGAGTATAATGCATGCCTTTATCATACCCAATTCAGCCTTGTCCATGTTTCGTGCAGGGTCGCGGATGATGGCAAAGCGAGCTTGTAGAACCCCAAATGCTCTCTCCACTTCCTTCATAACAGATTCTTGACGTTCAGCGGATAATTTTGCCTTGACTCCTTGAGAAAGGGGAATGGTCTTCACGAAGGTGGCCCATCTTAAATAAATATCGTCAGACAGATAGTACTCAATGTTGTACTTGTGATCGTTTTCGACATATTTACATTTTGGAGCCCGACCCTCGTATAGCTCTTGGAGAACATCGGATCGGTGGAGGATGTTTAAATCATTGCGGGTTCAAGGGCACCCAAAGAATGCGTGTCATATCCAAATATCGTAGGAAGCAACAACTTCAAGAATCAATGTGCGAACTTTGTACACCCCTTTTGTAAATACTCCTTTCTAACCCGTAGGACAATTCTTCCATTCCCAGTGCATACAAATGATGCTCCCTAACATACCCGGAAAGCCACTTGTAATAAACGATCAACATCAGCTTGTATTGGTTTTCATAAGTACTCTTCCTCAAACACTTGAATGACCCTAGCAGCAAAATTTTTCATACACTCCATAGCTGTGCTTTCACCAATCTTTAGCTATTCATCGATAAAATCTACCCGTATACCATAAGCCAATATTCGCATGGCTGCGGTGCATTTGGTGAGTGGTGACAATCCAGGCCTACCGATCGTACCTCAATTGGAAGTATTCAAAATGACTCTCTAAGGTGCCAACTATGCAAAGGAACAAGTGCCGTCGTATACGAAATCTACGCCAAAAGTAGTCTCGTCGTATATGGAGTCTTCGGCTAAGTAATCTTTGTAAAGGCGATCGTGTGCTTCTTATCAATCTCTCTTTACAAATCTTTTCTTTTTCTAGGTCTTCGTGATGATGATGAAACCGTACTTTGTTGTCTAATGTGTCTCAACTTCAGGGCCAACTCCAACAACTTCGGGCTATTTTCATTGTTGACGATATTTTCCAATATTGGCGAATCATCGCTGGGTTCTTCTAGGATGAAGCTCAAACCATCTATTGAGGATGAGGTAGTAGAGGAGGATGATGAATCACTCATTGTTGAATACCTGTGCATATAAACATAAAGTTATAAATGTAAGTCAAATATAAATTATATATTACAAAATTAGCCTTGTGACATTTACAAAAAATAAAATAACTTAGAAACAACTAATTGCGAATTTATACGTAATGCATCACCTTAGAAACAACTTAGAAACAACTTAGAAATAAATATGCCATTAAACAAACGAAAAGGTTTGTAGTACAACAACTGTTTCATGAAAACACAATAACACCATAAATTACAACCTAGTAACCAATCTAAAGAAAGGTTAATATTAGAGGAGGACGAGTTTTGACAGTAGTGACTCCTAATTTCTTCTTGAACTGGGCCACATCGAGCTTGATCTTTAGGACACATCTCTGCTATGTTCATTTTTAAAATTTTATCGTCGTACTTCATCTCCTTAAGGTGCTGCTTCCTTTCTTCCAAGAATTGTTGTATATCTCTTAACTCAACAACTTTCACAGCTGCTTCCGCCTCATTTACTCTAAGGCGTTTGGAAGATGCTTCTGCAGATTGATCACAGAAGGTCTCCCATCTGGGTTAATCCTTCAGCAACACCCACCAATGCATGAAGTCAAAGGCTTTGCCCACCATAGCAGCATAAAGATCTTGAGTGTTTTGCATAATATCATCCTCGTTTGCACCACTTAGGTGCGCCCGGTATGCCTGAGCCACACAAGCGCACCATTTGGACACTAATGGAGCGGCTTGATTCCATCGGCCATTGCACACCTTTTCCGTTCTCTTTGAAGCTCCATCGGGAGCATGCTGGTTGAAGGTGTTCGCCACCTTAGTCCAAAAACTAGATAACTTTTGATCTGCCCCAGTGATTGGATTGGTGCTCACATTAATCTAAGACTTCACTAAGCAGTGATGCTCCTCTAATGTCCACTTAGGGCGTTGTATACCACCTTCCTTGTTGTTGGGCTTATTACTAGGCAGAGGACGAGGTTCTGGTGAGGTTGTCCGAGGAAATTGAGGTGCTGTTGAAGTCGTACGAGGAGATTGAGTTGGGTAACATGGAGGGGGTATTGATCCGTAGCTAAAACTTTGTGCTGGGGTGTTCAGTGGTGGACGGTAATGTTGCCAATTTATGGGGTATTGTGGAGGATATTGTTGGGAACAAGGTGGGGGGTTATGTGGTGGTGGGTAATGTTGCCAATTCGGCAGGCGTGGGGGAAGGTTTGAACTATTTCCAAGTTCACAATGTAACTCGTCCCCGGTAAGTAGGTGCATGAATAATTGTGTGTCATTTGGATCCATTTTAAGGTTCACCTACATTGTAGTTATTTTAATTTCAATATAAAGTACTCAATTCAATTTCATCTAATTCAAAAAAACAAAATATCACAAAATATTAACATTTATATTAGTTAGAGCTACATACTTAAACATTTAAATTATTTTAAACTAAATGAACATACCACTTGTATAATAAATCAAGCATACTAACTTAATAATTAATTCAACATGAACGTACCGAAGTTACTAAATCAAAAATGTTAATTAAAAAATACTAACTTAACATACCAAACTTAACAAATCAAATCAATACAAAATATCAAATTTTCACTTATTAACATTTACGTTTCGGAAATTTAATAAATCAAATTAATGAAAAACATACGATTAGTAAATCAAATTAATTAAAACATCAAATTAATAAATCAAGTCAATGAAAACTTCAAAGTTTCACTTTTTTCATTTTAATTTCTATCAACTTAATTCATGAAAACTTCATACGTCACTTACACATATTCAATTTCACACACTTAAATTTCCATAAAGTAATGATAATTCTTTTAAATATTAAACATACGTTTAAGACTAAAGAAATTTTCACTAGATTTTTAAACATGCGTTTAACTCTAAAGAAATTCTTTTAAATATTAAACATAACTTATAAGAACATAAACCTCATATAGCAATTAAAATCGACACATACACATAAGCTTCTTTAAATTAATCATGTTATTTAAAATGTTAACATATTAATTAAAACATACAAATGTTAATTACAACATACTAACTTAACAAATAAATCAAACTAATTAAAATTTCAAATTTTCACTTTTTCTCATTTTAATTTCTACCAACGTAATTCATGAAAACTTCATACTTCCCTTACACATATTCAATTACACACATTTAAATTTCCATCAAGTAGTGAAAATTTTGGATTTTTAAACATACGTTCAACACTAAAGAAATTCTCTTAAATATTAAACATAACATCTAAGAACATAAACCTAATCTAACAATTAAAATTTACACATATCACATAAGCTTCTTTAAATTAATCATGTGATTTAAAATGTTATCATATTAATTAAAACATACAAATGTTAATTACATCATACTAACTTAACAAATAAATCAAACTAATTAAAATTTCAAATTTTCACTTTTTCTCTTTTTAATTTCTACCAACTTAATTCATGAAAACTTCATCCTTCCCTTACACATATTCAATTTCACAAATTTAAATTTCCATAAAGTAGTGAAATTTTTGATTTTTAAACATACGTTCAACACTAAAGAAATTCTTTTAAATATTAAACATAACATCTAAGAACATAAACCTAATTTAACAATTAAAATTTACACATATCACATAAGCTTCTTTAAATTAATCATGTGATTTAAAATGTTATCACATTAATTAAAACATACAAATGTTAATTACAACATACTAGCTTAACAAATAATCCACAGATCCCGTGAAAGCGGGACCCACACTGGGAGGTGGCGGTGGTGTTGTTGTAGCTTAACAAATAAATCAAACTAATTAAAGTTTCAAATTTTCACTTTTTCTCTTTTAAATTTCTACCAACTTAATTCATGAAAACTTCATACTACACATATTCAATTTCACACTTTTAAATTTCCATAAAGTAGTGTTGATTTTTAAACATACGTTCAACACTAAAGAAATTCTTTTAAATATTAAACATAACATCTAAGAACACAAACCTAATCTAACAATTAAAATTTACACATATCACATAAGCTTCTTTAAATTAATCATGTGATTTAAAATGTTACCATATTAGTTAAAACATACAAATGTTAATTACAACATAGTAGCTTAACAAATAAATCAAACAAATTAAAGTTTCAAATTTTCACTTTTTCTCTTTTTAATTTCCACCAACTTAATTCATGAAAACTTCATACTTCCCTTACACATATTCAATTTCACACATTTCCATAAAGCGGTGAAAATTTTTGATTTTTAAACATACGTTCAACACTAACGAAATTCTTTTAAATATTAAACATAACATCTAAGAACATAAAATATGTATAACAAAAAATTCTTCCAAATTTCTTCACTTCACTTCACTTTATCTTGATTCTTCAAACTCACAAATCCACCTCCCAAATATCTAACAACAACACCATATAAATAAAAATAATTAGTTAAAAATTACAAGTCCATACAATTAATTTAATTAAATCAATAAACATCACTAAATAATAATTATTTACTACTTACCACAATTTTTTCCCTCTTCACTTCAAAGACTTTTCTTCAAACAGCTACAAATAATATTTCAGATTGAGATAAGAGAATGAGAGAGATAATAATTTAAATTTCATTTTTCACATAATTATCTCATATTTATACACACAATTTAACTAACAAAAAAAAAACCCCCCAAAACCCAATTAGCCATTGCAGGCAACGGCTAGCCCATTAAATGGCCCAAGTCCCCAAAGCGCACACTAGTTCCCAAGCTTTTCCTTTTTTTTTTGGCAAAATATGGAATGAAATGATGTGCTCCCTTCTCGACCACTTGCTGAAACGCTGCGCTTTGGCAACACTAGGCGACCAAAAAAAAAAAAAAGAACGCACGACAGAACTATGCATGGTTCTGTCCCCCGTTCATTGCTATGCGTGTAATGGGTTGGGGCTGACGCGTGTCACACGCGGGCCCAACACTGACACGCGTGACAATGGGCTGGGGATGCCCTCATGGCAACCAGTGTTGTTTGAGAACAAGGCTATTAATCATTTAATTTTGTTAATAATTTGTCATATGGGTGTCTAGCAATTCGTTATTGAATGTTCATCTTGGTGGATTGCTAGCTTTCTCCTAAGTTAAATATGTCAAATCAATCGGACAAAGGAACAATTCCACTAGTTCATGTGTGTCTCTATTTCACCCTTTATCAGATTCTTTAATTAAGCAGTAATGCATATCCTGAGCAATGGTTCTGATTACAAAGTTGAAATGCTTATATTAATTAAAATACCATTAGTTTCAATTAATTCATCCCTAGTTTGCTTATTGATCAAATGCCTAAAGATAAACAGTAATATAACACCACTCAATTAAGAGTTCAGAGCCCAAAAAAAAAATTAAAAAAAAACATACGTCTCCAAAAAACAAGACATTCATCATAATGGCTAGCATATGATAATTAAGGCCCTGTTCTCGTTGACTTATTTTTTAAAGAATAAGTTCAAATAAGTCAAGTTCAGAATAAGTTCAGAATAAGACCCTATTCTATTCGACTTATTTTTACTGATCTTAGTTTGAACTGAACTTATTTGTCTAGAAAAATAACTATGAATCTCAAACTGCAGACATAGCGCAGCCATCCTTTTAATTTCTGGTCAGTACATTTTATTATCAATTCCTCGACCTTTACAACACCTCCTTATCATATTCCCATTACTGCTTTTTGGCTTTTCCTGTGTGGTTCCATATCATGTTCCACTGTCACTTTCAGTGGCAATGGTGGCTCTGTGTGTGAGAATAGGCTCTTCTTATATGAGACACGCACATGCTCGCAAGAAACGCGGACATGAATGTGATGTTTGGTTGGATGTAATGCAATAACAATATAATGCAATTAACTTTGTAATGTAATTATCATTACTTAGTTTGTGGTAATTATAATTACAAGATAGTTCTTTTATTACAATACTATCATACAATCAAATAAGGTAATGAAAACATAATTACAAACTTGTTTGCATTGCAAGGTTTATTACATCTAACCAAACACTACATAAATTCACATCAACAGCCATGATTGTGTGACTAAACCATTGCATCAAGGTCCGTCTGCATTTTCTTAGCATTGAAAACGAAGTCATGTGGTGTCGGTCCTTTGAGTGTCCCTACGAGTGCTAACTTAGTACTTATTCTTGAGATTTTGAAAGGCTCCAAAGTACACTGTTCAATATGAAATTATGATATTTTATACCCTTTATTATCTATTATTTCATTAAAGTAATTAATTAAATTAGAATTTTCAATATATTTTTGTTTATTTTGCAAGAATTTGGAAAATTTGAAAAAGAAATAAATTATTTGAAAAAAAGAGAAAGTTGAATCAAAAGGGTATTTGATCACAACAAATATTGGATCAAGGAAAAGAGAAGGGAAAAAAAAAAAAAAAAAAAAAAGAGACCCAAGCCTTTGGCTCCGTAGTCCGCGCACCCACAGCCCAGCTACAAGCGCAACCTATTTTCCATCTTCCGAGCTCCATTTCTCTCATCAAGTTGGGTAACTAATTGGGAATTACACAAGATCTGTTACAAGGGGTGTTGATTGGAGATTAATGGAAGCATTAAAGAGATGAGACTCGAATTTGAAAGACATAAACCTGAAGCAAGGTCGAGCAAGGGGTAGAGAGTAGGGTTGAGTTTTATTTTCTAGTTTCAATTTTCGTTTTCATCATAGTCCTTTACCAGTTTTAAATCTAGATTTTAGTTTCACAAACTGATGTACGTAATCAGACTTGAGTTTGTTGATTTGACTACAAATTGCAATTTGGCTTTCACATTGCGCGAATTTCACCGTTATCCGATTAGGTGCAGCGAATTTGCATTCCATTATTGTCGTTCTAGCTCTATTCTTGGTTTTGGTTGTGTGTGTGGAGGTGGAGAGGCACAATTTGGGTTGTTTGGCTCAATTTCGGATATGTGCTCTTCTCCTACGTTAATTTCCTTGTCTTGCTTTGTTTTCTAGTCTGGGTTGATGCCCCTGTCATTCCGCATGCGTTCAAGTTTTTTTCCAGTTCGTGGTTCGGTGGTATTTTAACTCTTATGGTTTTCCTTTTCCTTTATTTTGTCCTTAGCTAGGAATTGTTTATCATTTTCATCATTATTAATTATTATTGTTTGCTTATTTCAATGGTGTTAGCGGTTTAGAGTTGGGTAAAACTGACTCAACACGATTACCGACCTAAAATCGACACGATATTAGGTGAATTTGGGTATAAATTTTTAACCTGTTTAATTAAATAAGTTGACGCCTTCAACCCATTTAATTAAATGGGTGAGGTTTAGATCGAGATTTTCAATACGAAAAGGTACCTATTTAACCCGTTTAATTACATGTGTTAAACAAGTCAATTCATTTTTTCAATTTCATTTATTCGTTAGCCTTTTTATTAGACAATTAAGAATACAAAAATTTTTAAAAATGTGAATTATGATGAATTGGGGGAATTTTGGAGAGCAATTTTTAATCTGATTCGCAAACTTAATTTTTAACGCTATGTAATTACGTATTAGTTGAAAATGTTGAATGCGTAAATGTGTAATTAGGCGACTGAAGTCATTCTGTTTATCTTAAATGGGTTAAGGGGGTTAACCCGTTTAAAAATTAAATAGGTGCAGGTCAATGCTTTCCAACCCGTTTAATAAGCGGGTTAGGTTCAGGTAGAGAAATTCTCAACCCATTTAACTTCAACACGAGCACGAACCCAACCTAACCTGACCTATTATCCATCTTTAAGCGGGTTCAATACTAGTAGAGGCGTTAGGTTATTTCTGTTTCATTGCTTCCTCATTGATGGAAGCAAGTAGTCAGTTAAACCTCAGAGTTTGTTTAATTGGATTATTGATTAGCTATGTATTAGTCTAGCTTCACATACCAGTCAAAGTGGTAATATAGTGACCTAATTTCGACCCATCCCTATGGACTTACCCTCAAGCGCTGCGACGAATTAAAGTTGAACGCTTACGATTTAAACTTTATCTTTGTTAAAAATCACGACAACAATATGAATGACAATAAAATCAATCTTGGGAAACGTCTGTTCGAATAAATAAATATTAAACAAGGGCCCTAGATTTCTTTTGATAGTTAAAGTACCCTATAATTAATATTATATAACCAAATAATTTTTGCACTGCTTGACGTGCCATTCTGGGCAAGACACCCAAAAAAAAAAAAAAAAAAAAAGAGGAGAAAACCCGTGATTCTATTCCATAATACACCATATCTAATAATGGTGGAAAAATTTAACCTGGTTTGTGTATGTTTAATTGTCTCAGTTAAGTAGCCTTAATTGGGCTTGTAGAAGAATATTAATAGAAATGGATATGCAAGAAAGGTTCTATGAGCGGTCTCTAAGAACTGAGGACTAGATGTGTTTGCTGATTCATGTTGTATTTAACCTTGCTTTGGTCATTAGTTCTGTGAAATGCATCCAATTACTGACACTCAGGTCCCTAAGTTCAAGGGTAACTATTTTTAGGGTCGTGTCTTTGCAAAACTAATTATGAGATACCCTATGTTTTCAGAAAATTAATTTTCAGGTCTTTTTTCTTATTATTTTAGTCCTTGAACTTTTAGAAATTGCATAATAGTCCTTGGAATAAGAAAACGTGTAAATAGACTGTTTTTAGGGGTTTTTTAAAAAAAATATGCTTGTTTTAACTGATTAAACTTCTTATAATGATTTTACTGGTACTAGTTATCGCAATCTACTACTTATATCTTATATATTATAATTTCTGTGGTTATAGACCCACCATATTTAGCAAAAATAATTAAAACTTAATTAGAGAGTTCTGACCGTTACCTTATCGACGCTGGACTCTGGCGTTCCTCTACCTTTCGGTTTACAGAGATTGCTAATCTCAACCTTACCTTCCTTAAATCAGTTTCCTACCTCATACCGTAGTCACTAATCAAGTTTTTAATCTTTTTCAAGGATAGTGGAATTTTAATCAAGAAATTATAATATTTAAGACAAGAGGTTCAATTGGATAACGTTCCCTACTGGAAAACTTCTTTTATTAAAAGTTTGAAAGTGGAAATATTATAATGGAAAGTTTGAAGAGGGATTTAAGTTAAAATCATTAGAGATGCTTGCGCATAGAGAAATGGAGAATCCCAACTTCTCTTTTGCTCAAGAATGCTCAAATGACCATCTCCCTTCTCAGCACTGGACCTCTCTATTTATAGAGGGGATGGGGGTACATAGGATGTCCTAATAGTTACAGTACATAAAGATTTTTTACATGACTACAATACATACTGACTCTACAGTACACTTTATTTTACAGACCAAACACTTGTCAAAAATAGTATAATAATCAGGCAGTCACTTTTCAGAACTTTTAATGATGACAAGACTAGTCATTATTATTGAGATTCTGCATTCCTTCATCTCCAGTTATATCTTCCAGATCGTCATTATCGGAATAATCATCAAACTCTTCATCAAGTTGCTTAAGATGCCCTAGATCTCATTCTTCAAATAATTCAAGGAGATATTTTTTTTCTTTTTTTGATAAGAATTTTTCAGCTACAATATCAAAGAGATAATCAAAGATATCTTCTGACACTGCCCCCGTTCACATTCATGTAGTCTTTAAATTCATTATTATAGGCGAAAGTAGTGTTTCCATAATGCATTAATGTTTTTCCTTATTCGATTAATACCCAATATTGATGATAAATGTTGAAAAATCTAATGGCCCTTGATAAAGTAGTATCAATAACTAGATGTACCAGATTTTTATGAATCCAATTTTGTCGTTGATCATTGAGATTGTCGCAATCAACGACTTGGACAAGATAATGGGCTGGTTTGGCATTTTCATTTTCATATTTAATTAGAGCACTATAAACCTCTAAAGTTAGGCATCTGCGGACTGAAATTTTTGTTAGACCCTCAGGAGATGTAAGAATCTAATGGATCCTTTTGAACATGCATTGCTAGAATTTAGTTAAGGTTGAGAAAAATAGAAATTTTGGATCAGGGATTTCTGTGAAGTAAAGTACCATCCCGTATTTTCAGACTTTAAAGACAGGATTATTTGGAGATAATGAATTTGTTCAGAAACAAATACCGCCAACTCTAAATCTATGGTGAAAATATATCGTTGTATTTCAAGACTCCCAATTATCATCGGAATAACAATGATAAAAGTCAATGCAGGTTGCATACCACTCGTTGAACCATTTTTCTAGAACATGAGGACTTATTTTTTCTCGAATATCATAAGGATACTGAAGGTAACTAACTTGTAATTCTAAAAGGAAAAATCTTTGGGCTATAGGTAAGCAGTAGAAAGTAGACCAAAATGTGATTTACTTTTTAGTAGAATTCTAGGTTATCAATAAGGACTTTACTAGAAAGCGTAACCCCTTCTAGTAGTGATGACATTTTATTAAAGATCTCCTCCTTTTCTGGCAGGAGGGCGGCTTTAATGATCATTATTAGTGAGTTTTCGACTTACACTGTCTGTAAGAGAGTTCTTCGATCCCTATATATGTTCAATAGAAAAGGAAAATTGTTTAAGCCATAATTAACAACGCAGGAGTCGCCCTTACGCTTGCATATTTGATAAATTTTTTTTCACAAAATCAAGTATTCCTTTGCAATCAGTTCGAATAAGAAAAGGTTTTGGAGCTAAAAAGATTAAGAACTTTTCAATTCCTCTTATGACTGTAAGGATTTCTTTTTTCATTGTGGAATAGTTGCATTCTGTCTGATTAAAGCTTCCACTGTAATATTTGTAGAGTTTTTCGCCTTCTTTAATTTTGAGAACTACACTCCAGTGTTTATTGCTGGCATCTGTCTCAAGAACTAAATCATCTCCTTCATTAGGCAAATTAAGAACAGGAAGATTTTTACACATCTTTTTAAAATTTTGAACAATCTTTGTATCATTAATGGTCCATATCTAACTTACTTCTTTCTTGAGTTTCTACTGTAATGGCTTTCTTAATTTGGCTAAATCTTTAATGAAGCCTGAAGTATAGGTAAGACATCCAAGAATCCTTTCTAATTGCTTTCTATCTTTAATTTTTCAGAAAATTTTGTATTTTTTTCAGAATATGCTTTTGTAGGATGATTTGTTCAACTTTTATGTCTAGGCCTAAGAACTCAATTTCTTATTATGATACAATGATCAATGCATCTCTAGGTGACTGTTAAGACATCATGTTTGTGCTGTTCTATGGTTTTAGAAAAGACAAGGATATCATCAATATAAACTAAATAACAATGATTAAAATCTTTGAAGATGTTATCCATTTTTTTTTAAATATTTGAGGTGCATTTTTAAGACCAAATGACATTACTATCCATTCCTAATGTCCTTATGGGGTACTAAATGCAGTTAAGGGAATACTTTCCTCATCCATTTTTATCTGCCAATAACCGCTTTTGCAATCCATTTTCGAGAACTAAGAGGCTCCGTGAATTTTGTTGAAAAGGACTGTTTTGTTATAAATATAGTAACCATCGAAGACAGTTTTATCATTAACCTTTTTGTAATTGATTACCATTCTTGCCTTTCCTCTTTTTTCTTCTGTATGATTTTTTATCATGAAAGCAGGACTGGTGTGAGGACTTTTGCTATTCCTAATTAACCCTTTATCCAGAAGTTCTTTAATTTGTTTATCAAGAATATCCTAGTGTGTATACACCATTTGTTTGACCCGAATAATAGTGTTGGGATTTAATAAAGTAATTTTTGCAAAGATCTTATCTTTATCCCAAAACTTTAGTGGATTATCATAGTAGAGTTCCTTATATAATTTTTCTTGTTATTCGATAATCTGTTCTTTAATAGATAATTCAAGTAATGAGATTGTTAGTGCTATTTCACGTCGTGCTAGCATTACCTTCTCGCCACGCTGGCTACGCATAAACTCAATTTTCTAATGGGTGTATGCTTTACTTAATTTTTCAATAGGAACGGAGTGACTATTAATTGTGAATATTATCTGGTTTATGATTTGGATGCATGGAGAATACAATCTCTGAAAATTATTTCCTATAATCATATCATGAAAGGATTGATTAGTAGCCCATAGGACTGGTGTAATGCATTGAACTCCTCCTAATTCTATGGATAACCCTTCGATGACTTCATTGTGGTTTATAATACTATTATTAGCTATTCGTACTTGTAAAGGATTTTTAGCTCTTTTTCACATAAACTCAAGGAATAAGGATCTTTTTTCAAAGCATACAGAACAACCACTATCTATATAAGCACACAGTTCGTATTTATTATATCCCTCTGAACATACCTTTATTGGGAAATATCTGCTGTTAGGGTTTGTATTGGTAGCTCCATGTCATATCTCCATAGTTATGTTTTTAACTAATTTATCCTCATGAATTGGTTCACTAATAGTTCTTATTTTGTGCTCAATGACTTTTCTATTTACATAATTCAATCTACACTAGGTCTGATAGTTTCAAAACTCATTCTACTCATTTCACTAGTCATGCTAATTGCATTAGTTAGTTGATGAAAATCCTTCTTCCCAATCTGATCTTGTACTCATACTTCTTAATAATTGGGATTTAAAGGTGATTTTGCCCTCCTCATCAATTTTTATTATATTTTTCTTATTTATCTTAGTAGGATTGGCAAAACTAGATATCCATAAGCGATCTATTTTAATCTCTTGAGGATTAGGCTTAATTCTCTAGATCTTTTGCATAGAGGTGGGACTTTCAAATTTTTCTGCTTCTATCATTGTTACCTTAGTCTATGGGTCTATTGTATTATCTAATTTGTGGATAATTTTTCAAAATATCCTTAAAGGATATCCTCCTCTTTTCATGTCATCCCAACTGTTTTTATATTAAGAGATAGGAAGTTTTTAGCAAATTCATCTTTTAGACTCACATAATATCCTGGTCGGCAATTGAATCCTAATGACCCATTACATAAATTGGTCTTTATCCCTATGATGATATGATTATTAAATTTGGTGTGTCTAATATCACAGAGTAAAGCGCAAAGATCAATATCTTTACCGTAATATTGTAATAGAGTGATTTGAACTTGGACACTTCTGACATAGATATACCTATACTTTCTATCTTTATTATGCTTAAGGATATTTTTTTCAATTAATGAGATTAACTTTTCCAACGTCATACTCACAATCCTTTATCTCAAGATTTCCTTCCATCATTTCATATACGTATTTGCTTTTTAACTGAAAGTTAGATTTTTTATAGATCATATCTTTTTGGATTATGGGAAGAACCCAATCTCCTTTGACTTCCTCATGACCATTGTCTACAAAAAAACTCTTCTCTTTGAAGATCATCAAGACTAACCGAACTACTTTCCATCATATAACTTGTTTCTGTGTCCAATATAATTTCAGTAATCCCTTTGTTATTACTTAGGGTTAGGTCTAATGCCTCGTCTTCACTAAACTCAACATATCTAGGCTTCCCAAGGTATCAATTAGCTAGTTATTCTTTCTATTTTTGCATTCATTAGGATAATGATCTATTTCTTCATATGTCCAATATTTGCAGTTGTTTTTTCCTGCATGACAATAAGCAGCTTTCCTAAAAAATCTTCCTTTTTTAGGACTTGGTTTGTTTTAATATTTTCTTCTATACTTTTCGCCTTTTTGTTTGTTAAAGCTCTTTTTCTTATAGAATTTTCTTTTTCTTCTTTTCTCAGGTTCCTTTCCTCATTGGTGAGGTGAGTCCCAACAAGTTAAGAACTGCTTCTTAATCTTCTTTTACTTTTAAAGATTAAGACATTGTTCATTGACCCATTTTCGTAAATAGAAAATTCTTGAACCAAGTGTATCAACAATATTTGTTCGTTCAAGACATGCCATGTATTTTTCATTAATTATAGAATTTATAGGATACAGTAATTTGTCATAGAACATACCAAGATTTGTTTCATTATACCCAATTTTATAGTAGTATTGACTAAATTCAGCAATATAATTTTCTAGATATCTCATATCCCATAGATCTATGTTGTTAATATTTCTTTGCCATTCTCTTGCTTTTTCTTCACAATCAAGTTTAACTCCGATTAATTCAGTTTCCATTTCTTTGCACAAACTTCTAAACATAGCAGTTGGTGTTTCCATTACTCTTAATACATTTTTATCATCTTCACTTAACAAATCATACCAGTCAGCTGCAGTGCCAGAGAAACTATACTCGATATAATTTAGGAAGTTTGTTGCAGTCCCTGCAGTATTTAGGTTTAAAATACTATGCATTCCTCTTTTTCAGTGTTCAAATATTTCTTCTCTATTACGGGCTCCATTAATGTTTAAGATATATCCAGTTTGGCTAATTGGGGTAAGGCCAATTTCTTCATAGGTCGTGGTTTTCCTTGGAATAAACCCGAAGGAAAAATTGCTTATCCGTCCTGCTGGAACATACCTATGTTTTAGGAAATGAGTATTTCTTCTAGATGGTTCGCCAAATTCTTCAGGTTTAGGAATGACATTATTAATTAGATTAGTCTCTATTTCATATAGGCCGATTTATTCTCCAATTTCATTGATTTCGTTTTTAGTAGTCGTTTTACCATATTTCTTATCAAGTTTTCTCCTAATTTCTTCTAATGGTACTACATTGAGATTCTCTAATTTAATCAGATTCATCTACCAATGTATTTCTTCTTCTAATTGGACATTATTAGTTTCTTCATTATTATCGGACAAAACGTCATGTTTATCACTAATTGCGCCCATGATTTTGTTTAATTCTTCCACATTTTGTTCTTTTTCGAACATTTTTTGTAGCTCTTCAAGAGTATATTGTTCATACTCTATCTTCTTTTTCTTTCTTTTCAGTCGATTTTTCATCAAATTGTTCTCCTACTTCTTTTTGGATTTTTATCTCTTACAAAGGACATGAAATCTTATTTTTTGAATTTTGGAAAGGATATTTATACTGAAAAAGAATACTAATACTAGGAGTAGCTTTTTCGCTATGCCTAATTTCATTAATAAGAGAAGGATAGACAGTTAACTGATTTTAAAGTTCCTTCAGTTCAGTCTTAATTTTAGCTAATTTGACTTTTAATTCTAAAATTATATCAGTGATATAGTTTAATTGAGGTCCTAATAAGGTAATACCTTCTGGTGAATGGACAATATGAGAATAATTAGGACCAAGGCAAGCAGGTGATGATTCAAGCATTAATTACATCACTAATCACTATTAATTAGCTTAATTAGTCATTAATTAGCTTAATTATCTTAATTATTTTTGTGCACGTGGCTCTGATACCAGTTTAAAGAGGGCTTCAAGTTATATTGGTGGGCAAAATATCACAAACACAAATTTAGATTTTTCGAAAGTAAGTTTTTAAAGATTGAGGGTAGATTTGTAAATATGAAAAATTTTTGGGCGTGTTTTGGAAATTAGAATAGTGCCTGGGTCTAGAAAATAGCTCAAATAAAAATTTGAGGGTCCTTTCTGTTAAATTCTCCAAAGGACAAGGTACCTTATATTTAGTTTTAAAAACCAAGGATCCTTAAAATAATTTACACTAAATTGGGGGTACCTCTGTGTAGTTTATTGAAATGCATCCCTCCACACAAAATGTTTGCTTATCTTTTTCTCTCTAATGCTTTAGTCTTCCACTTCTAGTTAGCACAATTAACTGCATATCCTAGGTTTATTGACTTTTTGAATCTTATATTGTATTTTTTTTCTATTGATTTTAGTTTTTTCTCTTTTTATTTGGTTTTAGAGTATTTTAGTTCTATTTATGTATTTTGCTTATGAGTGCGTTTTGGATACACTATTTTTGATCTTTAGGTTTGCTTCTCTATTTTCTAGACTATTTTGCTATTGTATGTCATAGGGGACGCTACATTGCATGAGGCTACGAGTTGCAGAAGCGCTATATTCACTAAATGTGAGTTATGTGATGCTACATTTTGAGATCAGGAGGGTAAACGAGATATCTTTTTTAACATGGAGTTTAGTTTGTCGGTATACTTGCATAAATTGTGAGGTTGTTATTGGCGTATGGTTAGGAAAATGATGTTGATGTCAGGTTGGGACTTTGGACTACCAATTTCTTTGTTTCCTCGACTCCTTAACCTGTAATTGCTTAGAATTAACCTCCTATGTTATGCATCTCAACCAAAAGCTTCTTCATCCTCCTCGCTATAGATCCATGAAACGTATGGTACGTCGCCATATCAAGAAATTAGTTGACTTGAGTTTTCATCCAAGTTCATTTTTGATTGCTAATTAGTTGTTTGAATTCCTCTGTTCCTGAGGATTTTATGGCAGTATCAGCGCATCACGCACTTAGTATTCTCTGTTCTTCACCACCAACTTTGGTGCTTTCTGGAACAACTCTTCATTGATGGTTGGCTCGTGAGGTATTTTCTACTACTTAATGTCAGTTCTAACTATAAATCTTCTAAAGTATCTCTCTATAATTCACATTATGGTTCTATTTTTATTTTTTTCCAATCTTATCGTATTAGGGTTCTTTTTTGCATTTGATTTATTGCACATATTTCTTTGTTTCTGGTAGCTTACGATAAAACTGAGTGTCATCAGCTATTTAGTTAACTACATACTAGGTGTTTAGGAGTCTACATCTTAGTTGTTGTCTAAATCATGCAAGTTTACTAAATACTTGTTATTACTTTAGTAGGTTTTCTCAATGCCATTAGCATTTTTTTGGGGGATCAATAACACTGTACAATTGATTTCCAGCAATGTTGGATTGATCATTTGAAGAGTTGTTTAAGATTTTTTCTTTCCTGTTCTTTGCTATCATGTTCAACAACAACTTAAAGAAATATTAACTGTGCTTGCAGGTGAAGTTTAAATAATGTTCATAGAGCGTCAGCAATGACAACTAAATTGATCTTATTGTTAGTGCTTAATTTACTAAGGTCAGGTCTTTCTAAGCAGAATGTGAGCTTTGGCACATTATTTCTGCCCCACCTCGTTGGTCTGTTAAGAAAAACATGAGATTATGTTATCTGTAAGAAATAGCTGCAACGATAGTAGCCTTGCACTGCCACAACGGCGATAGCATCCCAATCGCTACAACAGCATCTACTCCATCGTGAGCACTGCAGTAGCCGCAAAGGGGTATGCAGCCAGTAGCAACATGGGCAGCAAGTTCGGGTTATAGGTCACTTGTCACACTCTTTATATATATTCTCTTTAGCTGCTACTTTTTGTTTAAAATTTTTGATCTTTGTTATGGATACCCGATACCAGTGCTAAACAAAGCAAACATGACTACTAGCTTGTAGTTAAGAAGACTAAGAATCATGTATATGTCAATTTTTCACCTTTCTTGAAATAAATGCTCCCTCCCCCCCCCCCCCCCCCCCCCCCCCCCCAAAAAAAAAAGAAAACTGTACACTTTATGGAGTTATTTCAGATCTCTTCACAACCAGGAGTTATGGACAAAATATCATTCTCCATATTTCATTAGATATTTTGATGACCGTGTTCATGTAAGTGAAGTTATATATCAATCAAATTTGGTTTTTTTTTTCTATGAATATATCTCTCTATTTTCATTTATTAGTATATGTATGTAGAAAACTATTAAATTATGAATTTCAACATAAATTATATCACCAATTTTTATTTACAATGTGATGATTATAATAGTTTAAATATATATTGTGGCAAATGCTAGTTACCACAAATAAATTTATGCCACCAAAATGTGGTTGTAGCCCTACAAATATTATTCTTTTGTAGCAAAAACACTTTTTATGGTAAGGTCAAACTTGCTACGAATTATGAGACATTGTAACAATTTAACATTTGTAGCAATTTTAAATTTGCGACAAAAGTTAGACATTTTGTGGCAAATATAAATTTGCCACAAGAGGCTTTTGTAACGAGGTATCTGTGGCAGCCTTGTGACAATTTTTCAAAATGCTACAAAAGACTATTGTAGCAAAATTTAGGCATATTGTTGCAAAATTTACTGCTATAGTGTTGGATTTTATGGCCCAAAAATCTCGAGTATCGGCACGGGGAGCCCATGCTGCACAGACACGGGCGTGCCAAGACGAAGAGCCGAAGACGAGATGGACAGAAAATTGGCACGGGGGCACCGTGCCATATGGCACGGCCGTGCCATGTGGCACTGGGTGACCGTGCCACGTGACACGGTCGTGCCACGTGTCTTCTCGCCGCCTCTTTCGGATGGCGGCTAGGGTTTCTGTCTTCAAGGAGGATTCCTCCTGGCGGCTAGGGTTTTCAGGGGGAAACCCTACCTCACAGACCCTATATAAAGGGGGTCTAGGGCCTTGTTTCAAAATACTCCAGTATAGAAAACACATTGAGAGAGTGAGGTTATTTGTGAGAGAATACAATTGAGAGTATTGTAATTCTGCTCTTAATCACTGAAGTGATTGTGGTGTACTACTCTGCTCATAGTGAAATTTGTCGGTGTGCTGTCGCCGTCCGTGGTTTTTCCCACATTGGGTTTCCACGTAAAATTCCCTGTGTCCTTTATTCTTGTTTCTTTCATTGTTGCGTTGTGTTCTTGGTTGAATTCTGTTGCATTGTCACATCCTATTATCCCCTTTATTTCCTAACATGTGGTATCAGAGCGAGGTTATAGGATGTGGAAGGTCCTGCAGGGACCTCACGTCAAACCTTCAGGCACAACGGATGAAAAGTGGGCTGAGGATCAGCAGAAAAGGCGTGGGAAGTTGACAGATGAGGAATGGGAGGAACTGGAGCTGAAGGCAGTTTCAGCCATACAACTATGTCTGGCACCTCACGTGCTCCGCGAGGTTCTTGATAAGGTAACTGCTGTTGACCTTTGGGCTAGGCTAGAAGAACTATATATGACAAAGAGTCTAGCCAATAAGATCAGGCTAAAAGAAAGGTTATACACCTGTCGTATGGCTGAAGGTACGCCTGTCCAGAAACATCTGAATGATTTCAATTCAATTCTAGTTGATTTGGAAAGTCTGGATGTAAAAATTGATGATGAGGATAAAGCCATCTTGCTTGTTGTCTCACTACCCCCTTCATATAAACACTTTAAAGAAATCATGCTGTATAGTAACACGGATACTATATCGTTTGAAGATGTCAAGGCTAACCTTCTTTCAAAAGAAAAGTTTGACCATGACATTCATGCTGACCAGGGTGAAGGGCTGGCTGTTAGGGGTAGGACAACTGAGAAGAAGGGAAACGGTAATAGGAAGAGCCGTTCTAAATTAAGAAATCCTCATGCTAATAAAACCTGCCACTTTTGCAAAAAATTGGGTCACATAAAGGCTAATTGTTGGAAGCTAAAAAACAAGAATGAGAAAATGGGTAAAACTGCTACTGCTGACTGTGTGGTAGAGTCTGAGTCAGAAGGGGATGTTCTGCTTGCTACTTCTTTAGCTACCACCTCTGGGAAAGGGGTGGATAACAATTGGGTCTTGGATTCTGGTTGCACATTCCACATGTGTCCTCATAGGGACTGGTTCGTTACTTATGAGTCTGTGGATTCTGGGGTGGTACTTATGGGCAATGATAGTGAATGCAAGGTTGCAGGGATAGGTACAGTTCAGATCAGAACCCATGATGGCACTATTAGAACATTGTCTAAAGTGCGTCATATTCCTGATATGACTCGTTGCTTGATTTCCTTGGGAACTCTTGAGTCTAATGGTTGCAGAATCGTCATGGAGAATGGAGCTCTAAAAGTGGCTAAAGGAGCCATGGTGATGATGAAGGGACTGAGGCAGGGCAGTCTCTACATCCTGCAGGGAGCCACAGTTACAGGAGCGGCTGCGGTAGGTACAGCAGATGAGACGATGTTATGGCACATGAGGTTGGGCCATATGAGTGAGAAAGGGATGACCATTCTGGGTAAGAAAGGTTGTCTTGGTAACGCTAGTACGGGTAAGTTGGATTTTTGTGATCACTGCGTATTTGGGAAACAGAAAAGGGTAAGTTTCTCAAAGGCTAGTCACCGTACTCAGGGGGTCCTGGACTACATCCATTCTGATTTGTGGGGTCCCTCTAAGGTACCTTCGATGGGAGGTAAGCGTTACATGTTAACATTTGTTGATGATTTCTCACGAAAAGTTTGGGTGTATTTCTTGAGACAGAAAAACGAGACATTCTCAATGTTCAAGAAATTCAAGGCTCTGGTTGAGAACCAGACTGGCAAAAGGATCAAGAAACTCAGGACTGATAATGGCCTGGAGTTTGTTGAATCTGAGTTTGAAGAGTTCTGCACAGCAAACGGCATAGCCAGGCATAAAACCTTGGTCGGGAAACCACAACAGAATGGGTCGCAGAACGAATTAACAGGACATTGTTAGAGAAAGCACGGTGTTTGCTTTCAACTGCTGGGCTTTGGGATCGCAAAGCGTTTTGGGCTGAGGCCATTTCTACGGCTTGCTACCTGGTGAATCGATCACCACACTCCTTCATCGAGTTTCAGATTCCAGAAGAAGTATGGTCAGGTAATCCTGTTGACTACTCTAATCTCAGGGTATTTGGGTGTCCTGTGTATGCTCATGTAAATGAGGGAAAACTAGCACCTAGAGCAGTTAAATGTATGTTTTTGGGGTATGCTAGTGAATCTAAGGGGTATCGTATGTGGTGTCCTGATTCTAAGAAAGTAATACAAAGTAGGGATGTTACTTTCAATGAGTCTGATATATTATCTTCTGGAAAGAATGCTGCTGTTCCTTCTACTGGTGCAGGAACTCAGCAAGACACCAACATGGAGGTGGAGCTGGAGACTGCTACAGCTCAAGGTGGAGCTATGAGGGAAGTCCAAGTCACTGAGCCTGGGGCTATCAGCACTAATCAACCTCAGGAGGAGGTTGAGCACTCTATAGCACGTGATCGTCCTCGCAGGGAGATCAGGAGACCGGCCCGGTACAACGATGATGAAGGGCTGATAGCATTTGCACTTTCTGTTGCAGAGGAAGTGTCTGAAGGAACTGAGCCTTCAAATTATACTGAAGCCATCACCTGCCCAAGTTCACCCAACTGGATTCAGGCTATGCAAGAAGAAATGGAAAGTCTGCAGAAAAACGGGACTTGGGAGTTATGTAACCTGCCTAAAGGCCGACGGGCCTTAACTGCCAAATGGATATACAAGAAGAAGGAGGGCATTCCTGGGGTAGAGGATGCAAGGTGGAAAGCAAGGTTGGTTGTTCGTGGTTGCAACCAACGGGAAGGTATAGACTACAATGAGGTTTTCTCTCCTGTAGTCAGACACACCTCTATTCGATTATTGTTATCTATTGTGACATTGTTTAACTTGGAGTTGGAGCAGCTTGATGTAAAAACAGCCTTCCTGCATGGTGAGCTGGAAGAGGAGATATATATGAAGCAACCTGAAGGGTTTGCTGTTCCTGATAAGGAACACATGGTATGTAAGTTGAAAAAGTCCTTGTATGGACTCAAGCAGGCTTCTAGGCAGTGGTATAAACGTTTTGACACGTTTATGATTGATAATGGTTATATACGTAGTAGATATGATAATTATGTATACTTTAGACAATATGGTGATGGGTCCTTTATATATCTACTACTGTATGTTGATGACATGCTAATTGCATCTAAAGATAAAACCCTGATTAGCATGCTAAAATCTCAGCTCAGTAAGGAATTCGAAATGAAAGACTTAGGTGCAGCTAAAAGGATACTGGGCATGGAGATTCACAGGGATCGAAAGGAGGGAAAATTATACTTGTCTCAAGAAAAATATCTTGAGAAGGTATTAAGCAAGTTCAAAATGAGGGACTGCAAGGCAGTGTCTACCCCTCTTGCTGCACATTTTAAACTGTCTGCGGAATGCTGTCCGCAAACGGAAGAGGACATCGGTAGAATGTCCAATGTACCATACTCTAGTGCTGTAGGGAGTTTGATGAATGTCATGGTCTGTACCAGACCAGACTTATCACATGCTGTGAGTGTGGTAAGTAGATATATGCATAATCCTGGAAAGGACCACTGGGAGGGTGTAAAATGGATCCTACGGTATGTAAAGGGAACTGTGGGGAAAGGGCTGGTATTTGATAGAAACAAGGCTGCTACATCTGATGTAGTAGGGTATGTTGATTCTGATTATGCTGGTGATTTGGATAGGAGGAGGTCCATATCTGGGTACATCTTTACCATGTGTGGGGGCGCTATCTCTTGGAAAGCGTCTTTACAATCTATTGCAGCTCTGTCCACAACAGAAGCTGAGTATATTGCTGCCACTGAAGAGGTGAAGGAAGCTACCTGGCTAAGGGGACTGGTAATGGAGCTTGGAATACCACAATCTGCTAATGTGGTATATTCTGATAGTCAGAGTGCCATACATCTGACAAAGAATGATGCCTACCACTCGAAGACCAAGCATATCAGCGTCAAATATCATTATGTACTAGACACAGTTGCTGCAGGAGAAATAATGATGAAGAAAGTTCACACCTCAGAGAATCCTGCTGACATGCTTACAAAGTCACTACCTACGTGGACATCGGGAGTTTGAGAAGAAGGGTCATAGTATATAAGTCAAGTGGGCTACTCCTCCTATAGCCAATTGGTTTTATGATGGAACCTCACTTGGGCTTGTTGCTATGGGCCTTGGTTGAAGTGGGCTCCCTCCTTGGATCTCCCCAACAAGTGGTATTAGAGCCGATGGTGCGTTCGGCTAGGCGACAAAGGTGTGGCATGGTGGACCCCATGGACGAGCTTGGTGAAGTGACACGCAGGTGTTGATCGAGCAGTAATACGTGTGCTGCAGCGTGGCTCGGTGGTGTGGATAAGCTCTTGATGGTGGTGGCTTGACACCTTGGTAAAGGCTTCCGCTCAAGGGGGAGCTTATGCATTGATGTGGTGTGAAAAAGACTCATGTGTGAGGGGGAGATTGTTGGGAATGTCACACATGAGTAAAAGAAGTCCCACATCGGGAGTTTGAGAAGAAGGGTCATGGTATATAAGTCAAGTGGGCTACTCCTCCTATAGCCAATTGGTTTTAGGATGGAACCTCACTTGGGCTTGTTGCCATGGGCCTTGGTTGAAGTGGGCTCCCTCCTTGGATCTCCCCAACATATAGAAAACCAATTTTCTTGTAGTGTGATGTAGGCAGTAGGAAGACAGGTGAGGTTAGAGGTAAGGGGAAGAAGAAAGTGGAAACGATGGTCAAATGGGAGAAGGAGCTGGAGTCGGATGATGAGTCAGAGCTTTCTCTTTGTCTCATGGGCAAATTGTGTACGACCGGGAAGTTTAATTCTTTTCTTTGACAAATACGATGACCAAGATCTGGAACCCCAAACAAGGTCAGGAGACGAAAGAAATGGCACCAGCCTCCATCTTTTCCATCTTTCGTTGGAAGGATCTCAATAGGGTTCTCCAGGGGACTCCTGCACTTTTGACAAGAAGGTTGTTATTCTCAAGTCTGTGATAAGGGTGCTGCAACCTTCAGAGATGACATAGCAACTTGCTTGCACTCCCTTTTGGGTGAGAATATATGACTTGTCGTTTGAGGCAGAATGCTAAAAAATATTAAATCTATAGTGGATACGATTGGAGTCTTTGTCAAGATTGATGACTTACAAGCTCAAGGGTGGACCAAGTCCCTACGTTTCAAGGTACTCATGGACTTAAGAGAGCCCTTTAATAACAAAGTGACACAGGAGGTTAAAGGGGGGAGGGAGATCGCTTCGCTGGCAAAATATGAAAAGCTTCCCAATATCTGCTATTTTGTGGTTGGGTAGGAAATATGAAGGGTAACTCCCAAGAGAAAGAAGAGGAGAATGAAGCGGTGACTTCCAATTTTAGGGGGTGGATGAGGACATCTTCATGGTAGTTTCCCCAGTGAGATAGGGCACATCAAACCAAGGGAATGATCAGGTTTTTAAGCATCTAGTTTTCAAAACAAAGCCGAAAAAACATGTTGGTCCTAAACTGAGTGTGAAGGAGGTTGTTGAAAACCTTTTTGAAGTTAATTTCACATAGTAAGAGGTGGGAGCAAACAATAGGTACAAATAGGGTAGGAGAAGGAAGGTGTGCATATTGACAAGGAGAAGGATAACCAATCCCAGCTTGGATATTGATACAGTAATCTAGGAGATCACCCGTTTGGGAAAGAAAAGGGACCTCGAAAATTACTGATGCTAGATCAAGGTTGAGTAGAGATGATTTGTAAGAGTGAGAGAGATAGGAGGAGATAATATTCACGTCAAAATCTGCCATTCCTCCCTTACATTCAGTGCATATATGAGCAGTATTACAACGGTTTCCCCTTTTCCTGGGCTAACTAACCTGACACTTGCTAGCTCATCATAACAACCGAGCAAAATAAGGAAATAAAACTAAATAGCAGAAATTACTAAAAACAGGGAAAAACGAAAATGAGTCTGCCTGCATCAAAGCTCCTTTCCTTTGACAGCCTTGTCCTCAAGGCTGAGTGATCAAACTGGAAAATCAGGGTATTGTTGTTCAAAATCATTGGCAAGTACCCAGGAAGCATGACCTTCCTCCTGGTTCTCCCACTGAACTAGGTATTGAACAGCGGGTTTGTTCTGTCGCTTGAGAACTCTCCGGGCAAGTATCTTGTAGGGATTACGCAGCACGTCCACTCTAGTAGCTCTTAACCCTTCAGGAATATAAGGGGGCTCCGGCAGTCTCCCCTTAAATGGCTTAAGCTGAGATACATGAACAGTAGGGTGAATCTGAGCTTCAGGAGGAAGAATGAGCTTGAATGCAACTTGGCCCACTCTAACGGAAATCTGAAAGGGTCCAAAATATTTAGGACCAAGCTTGTTGTTGCCCCTCAATCGCACAGACATCTGTTTGTATGGCTGTAACTTCAACCAAACCCACTCTCCTACTTGATATGTTTTGTCAGTTCTGTGCTGATCTGCCAGTTGTTTCATCCTTTGCTGAGCCATAGTTAAGTGCTGTCTCAAAGTTCTGATCATTTCTTCCCTCCTGGCCATGGTCCTATCCACATGGATATTGGCAGCTTCTCCCTGTAGATAAGGTAAGTGCAATGGGGCTGGTTGATTGTAAAGGACCTCATAGGGGGTAAGCTGTATAGCTGAATGAAAGGTGGTATTGTACCAAAATTCAGCAAGAGGAAGCCATTTAGACCATTCTTTAGGGGAACTCAAGCACATACACCTTAGATATTGCTCCAAGCATCTGTTGATAACTTCTGTTTGCCCATCAGTCTGGGGATGGGAGGCTGAAGACAATAATAAGTTTGTTCCCAGTACTGAGAAGAGAGATTGCCAGAAGGAACTCAGAAAGATGGGGTCTCTGTCGCTAACAATACTCTGAGGCAACCCGTGCAACTTGTAGATGTTGTCCAAAAAGGATTGAGCCACTATTTCAGCTGAGTAGGGATGAGCAAGAGCTATGAAATGGGCATATTTACTTAGTCTATCTATCACGACCCAAATGACATCCTTTCCATGAGATTTAGGCAATCCTTCCACAAAATCCATAGAAATATCTTCCCATACTCCATTAGGTATAGGTAGAGGCTGCAACAAGCCATAAGGGGAATGATGGTCATACTTATAAGCTTGACAAACTGTACATTCTCTGATAAATTTCTGCACTTCTTTTGTCACACCTTTCCAATAAAAAAGCTGTTTGAGCCTTCTTAAGGTTGCATCTCTACCTGAATTTCCCCCTATAGAGGATGTATGTATCCACTGTAATATTTTCCCTTTGAGCTCAGGATTGGCCCCTACCACCAATTTCCCCTTCCTTCTCAATTGGCCCTCCAAAAGTTGATATTTTGGAAAATGAGTGGGGTCCTAAAGTTTTTGCTGAATGATATTCTGCACTATGGGGTCTAGCTGCCATGATTGCTCAATTAATGCCATTAAATCAGATTGAATAGTGGATAAGGCCATCAAAAGAAAATCAGTTCCAGGAACTCTAGACAAAGCATCAACCACTTTATTTTCCACGCCATGTTTACAGTGAATTTCATACTGAAATCCCATGAGTTTTGTCAACCACAACTGCTGGAAAGGTGTTGACAATTTCTGCTCCAAAAGGTGCTTCAAACTGTTCTGGTCAGTCCGGATAATAAAAGGCCTTCCCAACAGATATTGCTCCTATCTTTGTACTGCAAACACAATGGCCAGGAGTTCTTTTTCATATACGGACAGCTTCTGCCATCTAGGACCCAATTTCTTGCTAATGTAGGCAATGGGATGCCTATTCTGCTGCAGGACTGCACCTATGCCATGAGCTGAAGCATCAGTTTCAATTTTAAAAGTTGCTTCAAAATCTGGTAAAGCCAATACTGGTGCAGTGGTCATGGCCTTCTTTAAGACTTTGAATGAATTTTCTGAGTCTTCGTCTCATTTAAACCCATCCTTCTTGAGCAAATCAGTGAGGGGTTTACTGATGCTAGCATACCCCTTCACAAACCTTCTGTAATAACCTGTAAGTCCTAAAAAACTTCTGACATCTCTTTGGCATTTAGGGGTAGGCCAAGAAGTGATTGCCTCAATCTTCCTGGGGTCAGTTTCCACCCTTACCTAGAAATATAATGTCCAAGCTATTCAACCTTGGGAATTCCAAAGGCACATTTATTTTTCTTAGCAAATAGAACATTATCTCTCATAGTTTGAAAGACTGTCCTAACATGGTCCAAATGTAACTCCATGCTTTTGCTGTAGATGAGTATGTCATCAAAAAAAACTAGCACAAACTTCCTTAAATAATCCATAAACATAAAGTTCATGAGGGAATGAAAAGTGGTCGGGGCATTAGTGAGCCCAAAGGGCATCACTAGAAACTCATAATGACCAGAATGAGTCTTAAAAGCTGTCTTAGCAACATCATCACTACTCATCCTTATTTGGTGGTACCCTGACCTCAAGTCAATCTTGGTAAAGACCATGGCTCCGGCCAATTCATCCAGTAACTCCTCAATGAGGGGAATAGGAAATTTATCCTTGACTGTTTGTTTGTTGAGTTCCCTATAGTCGACACATAATCTCTTAGATCCATCCTTCTTGCCCACCAATACTACAGGGGATGCAAAGGGGCTGGCACTAACTTGTATTATCCCCTTATCTTGCATTTCAGTAATTAACCTTTCAATAATATCCTTATGCTTGAGTGGGTACCTATGAGGCCTAATGTTGATAAGAGATGTTCCTTCCTTCAAGGGTATCCTGTGATCAAACTGCCTCCTTGATGGAGGCAACCCCATAGGTTCCAAAAAAATATCCTCGTATTCCTCTAAGAGAGCCTTGATGGGTTCAGAGACTGCAGAAGGGACTGCAGTGAGAGACATCAGGGAAGGGGTAGTATCTTCAGGTAAGCACTGCAGCATGAACAACTGTGCAGCATGTTGTAAAGCATTTGGGAGGCTCTCTTGTGACATAAATTGAACCTTACATCCCTTCTTAGCTCTGAGAATATGCAGCCTGTTGTCATAGGTGAACTCCATTTTCAGTTGTTTGAAATCCCATATTATGGTGCCTAAGGTGGACAATCATTGGACTCCTAAAATCAGATCACAACTTCCTAAGGGTAGGAGGTAAACCTCTAAGTGAAACTCAGTACTATGAACAGACCACTTGAAATCTTTGCAGATATAGTGGCACTGCAGCCTGTTTCCACCAGCTATTGTCACTGACTGAGCTGTCACTACCTCTAGCTTGCAGCCTAATCTTTTTGCAAATTTTTCATCAAGGAAGTTGTGAGTGCTTCCTGAATTGATTAATATGTGAATTTGCTTCTTGCCCACGTGTCCTGTAACCCTCATAGTCTGGAACTCCACATTGCCATTCATTGCATTTATGGAAATCTGAAGAGTGATGTCCTCTTCCCTTGACTCATCCTCATGTCCAGGTTCTTCCACCTCTTCTTCCCCTCCCATGTCATCCATAACCTCCACCAAAAACAGTTGCTTTCCTTTGGTACCACACCTATGGCCTTTATCAAAGGGTTGATCACAGTAATAACATAGTCCCTTCGCTATTTTTTCAGCCCTTTCTGCTGCAGGAATAAAACGAGGGGGTTTCTGCCACATAGTAGTTGCAGGTTTGGTATTGGATATCTGGTGGGGGTATTTAGGGGTTGGAAGTAAGGCTTTTGGTGAAGCTTGGACAGGGTTATTAGGTGGTGGAGGTACAGATTGCAAAGGAGCTGGGACAGAATAGGTTAGGTTTCTGTGGGGTCTTTCAGGGGGTATTTTGAGGGTTTGGATATGCTCCTCCTGAAATTTGGCATGCTCAATGGCCTCATCCAAGGTTCTAGGATTGAAAGCCCTTACGAGAGGTTTGACAGCAGGTTTCAACCCCCCAATAAAACTTTCCAAAAAATAAGAATCAGGCATTGTGGGAGTTCTAATTAACAACAGAGCCTTTAGCTCTTCAAATTTGGCAAGATAATCATCTAATGTCCCAGTTTGATGCAACCTATTAAAGTCCTCTACTACCTTACTACCCAGGTTGTCCCTAAACCTAGCATAAATGTCCACAATAAATTCATCCCAGGTCAATCCTCTCCTTCCAGTGATATAGCATCCGAACCAAGTCTCAGCTGCCCCTCTTCAATGTAGACAAGCTAGGTCTACCTTTTGGTCATCAGCAACCTTACACAACCCAAAATACCTTTTGCATCTTTTAATCCATTCCTTTGGGTCATGGCCATCAAAACAAGGAAATTCCACTTTTGGATTAAATAGTATCTGATTACCTCTATTGAACCGATTTTCGGTTGTCCCTTTATGTACAGCTCCAAATACCCTTCCAGGTTGCTCTTTCCCTTCTCCCAATCGATTCAGGATCTGGTTGAGCAGCTGCTGATGTTGTTGATCCAAATGTTGTTGCTGATCCTGCATATTCTTTTGTTGCCGCTCAATTACTTGCTGTTGCTGGAGAGCTATTCTCTAGTTCTGGTCAGTAGTTTGCTGCTGTAACCACTGTCTCTATTCTTCCAGAATTGCTCTAAGAGATTCTTCCATGGCCGAGAGATTGCGAGTGGTAGCCAGTTTGCAACGTTGTTTTTAAACCCAGCAATCCAATCGCTCTGATACCAATGATATAGTAATCTAAGAGATCACCCGTTTCGGAAAGAAAAGGGACCTCGAAAATTACTGATGCTAGATCAAGATTGAGTAGAGATGATTTGTAAGAGTGAGAGAGATAGGAGGAGATAATATTGACGTCAAAATCTGCCATTCCTCCCTTACATTCAGCGCATATATTAGCAGTATTACAATGGTTTCCCCTTTTCCTGGACTAACTAACCTGACACTTGCCAGCTCATCATAACAACCAAGCAAAATAAGGAAATAAAACTAAATAGTAGAAATTACAAAAAACAGGGAAAAACAAAAATGAGTCTGCCTGCATCAGATATGGGGAATCATGGCGGTAGGGCGAAAACTGTGGTGTGGCACTATTTAAGGCGAGATGGAGGAACTGTTAAACCTCCCCTCAGCCTGGAAAGTAGTAGAGGGAAGCGAAGCATGGAACGTTGACATGTTAGATATTAAGGATACCGAGAAAGCTAGGGCGGGGAAGGAGGAGCTTATCTTTGGTTCAAGTGTCAAGGCATGCAGTTGTTAGCACCCATCCCTGCCAGGAGCCATGATCATCTTTTCTTGGAACTTTTGTGGGATTGGGAACCCATGTGTAGCCCGTACTCTTCACGGACTCAAACGTGATCAAGGTCCTAATATTGTCTTTCTCTAGGAGACAAAGATCAAAACGCGGTAGATGGACATGATTCGTACCAATTGGACATTGATAATAAAATAATAGTGAATTGTTTGGGTATGGGGAGGTGAAGGAGGAGCTACGTGACCATGTTGCAGAAGAACCATCTTAACGTGAGATTATAAGGATGCTCACTAAACTATATTCATTTAATTAATGAAGGGGATGGGTGAGTCCCTTTAGAGGTTTGCTAGAGTCTATGGGGATTGGGATATCCTAATAATGAAGAGAAGGTGAAGACTTGAGCCATGCTCAAGTTCCTCAATATAGCTAACATGTCATGGTTATGTTTTGGACTTCTGGGGATTTCAATGAATGACCATGGGGCAAGGAGAAGAGTGGGAGTAACCAGAAGGCTCAAGTCTTTTATTAGCGGGTTCCAATAAGCGGTAAGCTACTATAAATTGAAGGATGTTGATTTTTCTGATAGCATTTTCACTTGATGCAATAACAAGGAAGATGGGAAGACTATTTAAGAACGTTTAGATCGATTTTTCCCTAATGATGCATGGCATGGATTGTTTTCTTGGAGGAGAGTCCAACATCTTCCAAGGAGAAAATCTTATCATGATCCAATTTTGACCTCATGTTTGAATAAAAGGCCACCGGTTAGTAGGGAGAAGAAACACAGGGATCGCATTTGGCGTGTTGAGAAGGCATGGCCCAGACTTCAAAACTGTGAAATGCAAGTTCAACAGTGGGCAAGGTTTTGGGCCGAAGGTGGCTGAAATTTTACAGGGGATGTCTGCATGGAGACTGGTCAGAAGCTACACAAAACAACTTCTGGGGCTGCACAACGAAATAAATGACAAGATCAAATTGTTGTCCTCCCTCCGAAAGATGGCACGAACCTCAAAGAACATATCTAACACCTTAATAGCCAGATTGAGGAGTTGGAAGCCCAATAGGAGTTAACGTGCTTATAATGCAGTAGATAAAACTAATTGGCTGAGGGCAATCGTAATACAGCGTTTTTTCTACAAAAAGACATTCCAAAGATGAAGCACAAACTCCATAGATCGGGTTTAAGATTCAGATGGCAAGTGGGTTAAGGATGAAGACGGGATGGAGGATATCTTTATCAATTATTTTAAGACCTCTGCGCTGCGGGAGACACTTGTCAGCATGGGTGAGGTTACGCAACTTTTGAAACCTTGCATTGCCCAGAACATGAATGAGAAACTTATAGCTCCTTTTTTTGGGAAGTGAGATTCAGCAATCAATTGACCAAATGCATCCTGCAAAGGCTCCGGGCCTAGTGGTATGCTGCATTCTTTTTCCAGCAATTCTAGCATATGGTTGGTAGTAATGTGGTATAGCTTGTTTTGGATATGCTCAATGGTAAGATTAGCCCAAAAGGTTTTCGCAATACACTCATCACTCTCATACCCAAAGTGAAATTCTCGTTGACCCCTAAGGACTTCAGGCCTATCAGTTTGTGTAATGTTATTTACAAATTGGTGTCCAAGGTCCTAGTGAATCGTTTGAAGGATATTATTCCCTTTGTGATACATGAACCTTAGAGTGTTTTTGTCCCGGGCAGACTGTAACGCGCCAGCTCTTAACCACCTGATTAACTTTAATTAAGTTAATATTAGCGATTGATCCTTTAGTAAACTCAGGGTTACGACATTACCGCCATCCTCAAGAGAATAATTCTTGGTTAACTAGTTACATAAACATTATAATGTCCCTTGTGTTATAAGAGAACCAAATTACGTATAACTTGCATATGCTCAACTCAATTGAAAGACCATCGCCGCAAACGTGCCCGTCTATGACCCCCAAAACTTTACAAAATGTCATTGTGAGCTCGTCTAGATTTACTAATCGTCTTATTGCTTTATTTTTATTTCTAGGTGTCTGAACTCCCAGGTATTCCACCTAAAACACAAAAAAATACAAATATGTGCAAACAATGAGCTGAAACTTAATACATTTACCCATATACTATAAAGAAAATAAAATTATTTTTTAGTGAATGGCGAAATTTCAATTCATCGTTTTATTTTGAAAAAGGGGGAAGGAGAGAATCATATTAAAATTATTACTGTTTATTATCTAAGACTGAATAGGGATGGACTTAACAGTAAGTTAGAACAATGGAGACATACCTTAGGGTCTAAGGGGTGTACATTGAGTAGATATGAGAGTTAATGCTTAAAATGTGGGTACAGTAGGGAAGAGACGGGTGGTGAAGAAGTCACCATTGGTGGTCTGGCGATGCCAATGGTCAAGACGTTCAGGCATTTAGGCTCGATCATTTAGGAGAAAAGGGAAAATTGACAAAGATATTAACCAACGTATTAGAATGGGATGACAAAAATGGAAGAATGCTTCCAGAGTATTGTGTGATAAGAAAACTCCTGTAGGGGTGAAGGGAAAGTTTATCATATGGTACTCAGACCAACTTTGTCATATGGTTCAGAGTGATGGCCAATTTAGAATACTTAAGTCCAGAAGTTAATGGTTACATAGATGAGAATGATTCGATGGATGTGAGATTATATGAGATTGGATAGAATTAGGAATGAAGTGATTAGAGATCAAGTAGAAGTTGCACCCGTAGAAGATAAGATGAGGGAGACTAGATTAAGATGGTTTGATCATGTTAACAGGAAGAGGGTCGAATGTCGTGGACAAATGAGGAGGTGTAAGACGATTAACATCCAAAATGTAGAAGGGGTAGAGGATGGCTAAAGAAAAGTTGGAATAAGGTAATTAAATATGAGTTAAATTTTCTTGGACAAACAGAGGACATGGCTCAAGATATAAGTTTGTCGAAATTTAGGATTAAGGTCCCGGATCATTGGTAGCATGCTTTTAGTCCTTCCTTTGGTGTTTGTTTAAGTAGTGATTATGGTTGTATTATACTACATATTAGTCTATCCTGCGTTGCGGCACTCTTGTATGCTAGTAGATTGATCTTAGTAGGGTTATTATCGCACCTCTAATTGTTTGAGCAGTATCCTCATCGCATTCTACGTTATTACTCCCCCAGCTCCGAATGTTTAAGTTGTAGACTTCTCTGAGCCAAATTGGTATTATGTTGCCGCTTGCTGCCTAAGGTACATACAACTCTTATACCTCGCTTATTGTTCATCATAATTTATGTGACTTAAAGTAATTAGTTCTTGCGTTAGTTACCTTGGTTTATCAAATGATTTTCAACTTCTAAAATATTTCTTTTAAACTTTTTATGTGGGTCTATTGGAATCAATATCTCTATTGGTAGTTATGTCTATAGAGATAAGACTGTCTATATTTGAATCTTCCCAGATCCCGTGAAAGCATGACCCACACTGGAAGTTGCTGTTTTTGTATTGCCGATTATCTACAAGTGAAACCTAAATTGATAAGCTCATACGCACCATGCGATCATTGAATAAGGCGCACATCTTCCAGGCCAATCAGGAAGCCTGAGCTAGAGCCATGCAGGTAAATTAATGGGCCTAAGCCCTAATAATTGATAACTAGTGGATCTACTTGATTATATGCCAAAACAATGCTTGAAAATGATTTAGTGAAATACTTGTATATTCTGAAACTTAGGTATCTATAAAAATATGTGAATTTTTAAAAGGTATAGGCAGTAGACGTGCGTGGATTTAAAATATCTCTGTAACACCCCCAGATTTCTAATTCTTTATTTACTACTGATTTAACCTGAATGGCAGCAGGAACTCCTAACGGGGTGTTACCGCCGTATTCCCTTCTTGGAAATACCAGACTGGATATCATAATTGATATTTAAAAACAAAGTCTTTACGAAACGAAGCCCACCATACATGGGTCCAGGAATTTTAACACAGAACTTGAACACCATAATTAAACCAACTAGATTCTATTACAACATCTAAAATCCTTTTTAGACACAACCAGCATTCGAGCCTCGCTCTACTCTCCTGTCCCCAGTCCCAGGAACAGCTAAATCACCTGAAAACAAAACATTTTATAATAGTGAGATAAACTCAGTAACATTCACCCCCAACAGTCAAAGGCATATACAAATTCATTTGAAACATTTTAGGGAAATGGAGAAAAATAACATCACTTTTCAAGGTACACAACCCATTATCACCATCTTCCTTAAACAAATCAAGTTCAGAATCACACTTCCATAGTTCCATTTAAAATGTTCAGTTTCAGATAAGTCTTGGGTGAGCGACCCCAGTGGGTCTCATGGCCTGCGCTCTAACATAGCGCAGCCGTTCAACTCTTTCCTGGCCTACCGCTTCTCAGGCGGTTACCGCTTAACTTTCCTGGCCTACCACCATCATGGGTGGTTACCGATAACCTGGCCCACGTCTCGGCTGAGTACGTGACCGCTCACATGCATGCACCTATTACCCGGGGAAGGCTATGGCCTTCAATCAGTTCCAATCGATTTAACTCAGCCTATTTAGTTCCTTTCAGTTAATGGATACCAACTTGACACATTCAGTTTCATTCAGATTTAAAAGCCTTTCCCAACAGAAATCAGAATGCAGAAACAGAGCTTCAAATACAATCACAGTAAGTTTCAACTTTTACAACAGTAAGTTTCAATTTTTACAATATGGAGATTTCCAACTTCCAGAACAAACACAGCATTCAGTCCCCACCAAGGAATCCTTTATAAATTTCACATCAGCGAACATTCTTTTTAGAAAGGAATGCCAAGGAATCAATACAAGAACTCCCAAAACTTCCATAATTTCAGTAACACAGGGGAAAGGTTAGGGCATGACTGTTACCTGAGTACCGTACAAATTACAGGCTCGGTTACTCTAATGAGGGTTCACTGTTCCGCACCTGAGCCCACAAGTAGCCCATAGTTAGTTTACATTCAGTGTAGGGCAGCCCCGAGCCTCTCCCAAATTTAAAAGGAGGTTTTCTAGATCTTTATTCATCCAACCCTATCTAGGGTAAAGGTTCGGCTGGCCAGTTATGGGTCCAACTTAAAAAAATTATAACTCTAGTTCCCGATCTCCAATTTCAGTGTTCTAGGTCATTATGGAAACCTTACAATATCCTCTATCTTTTTCATGTTTAGGGCTTGGCTTGGTTCTACCCCGAACCCAGTCCAATTTTTGTTTGTTCTGACAATGCCAAAGACTGTCTTCCCCAGGACAGTCCCGGCAAAAAATTATCAAAACTCGGGCTACGCTACTCTAAACGACCCAATTCTAAAACGGCATTATTTGAAACATCCAAATGCTCCTACCCAGTAAATTTCACAATTTTTGGTCACCAGTACTAGCCTAGAGAATTTTTCTAACTTGAAGGCAAAACAAACCAGATTCTGCTTCCCCAGACTTCACCCAAATTTTTACTTCTAACTTCTCATCCTCATAACTTTTTCTTCCGACTTCCAAAAATTATGCTCTTACCCAATCCAGAAAGATAAATTTGTTTACTACAACTTTTATGTTCGGAACTTTCGCAAATTCGACAGCGAAACCAGGTCTAAAAATTCAAAAACTGCACCCTGTGCCTGCCGTTTTCAGATTTGATAGGACTCGGTATTCTGGCTATAACTCTCTCAATTTAAGTCCAATTCATCCAATTCAAAAACCCACGTAATTTTCACTTCTTGATCTAACTACTGTAAAAATTTCAGAATTTTTGGACAACTAGAACAATTACACCAAATTTCCAAAGTGGCATCAACAATAGTGTGAATTCTGTCTAGATTGTTCGACCCTTTTTATGCACGGTTTTCGCTTGTTTCGGGTTACCCAAAATTTACCCACACCCGTTAAACATCCCTAGACTCTCGCCTAGACCCAACCATGCCAAAATAACCCCTCTTTATTGAGGCTAAAAGAAAAAGAAAATGAAACTACATAATAACATCGTTACGAGTACCTTTGATCAAAACTGAATCTAGGTCGACGGAAATTCCACCTTCGTTCAAATTCAACGTCGAAAGCGCAACACAAGGAAGAGAGTAGGAGGGGATTGTGGGTGGCTTGTGGTGGCACAGTGGGCTGCTGGCAAGGTGGCCGGCAGCGGGGCGAGTAGAGAGAGAAAGGGAGAGGGAGAAAGTGACGTGAAGGGGGGAGGAAAAAGGTGGGAGAGTGGGTGGTTAAAAAAATGTGGGGAAGTGGGTGGTTAAATTAGGGTTTTTTTTTTTGGATAATAAAACAGTAGGATAAAGATAAGATGCTACAATTAAGGAATTTTTTTTTTTTTTGCGGATAATAACATAGTAGGATAATGATAAAATGATAAAATGATAACAAGATGATGATAATATTAATAATATTAATAAAATAGTAGAATTTGCATACGTCGAAACAAATAAAATAATAATGAAACGATAATATCAATAGTAGAGTGAAATAATATTCATAATATAATAATAAAATAATGACAATGACGTTAGTAATTTTACAAAAATCGGAAAGGAAAATTTTGGAAACTTTAATACTTCCCAAAATATATCAAGGACTTTACTTAAAGAATTTCACGAGAGTTAATTGACACTGACTTGGGTTGACTTGGTCTAGGTCAGTCCAATTGGGCAAGAATTCCAACTCAAATTTTCAGGGTTTTACAATCTCCATCTCTTGTAAAATGCTCATTTATGGCTCAACAACGATGAAAGTGGTATTGCTTCTTCCCTTTCAAAATTGATCTTTAAATATTAGTAAAGTTTACGCAGTTTTTGTTCTACAACCTTGGCATATAATCCATAATTTACTGGGTATTAATTTCAACACTCTCATCATTATTTAATTGAGTTTACGATTAGATTTTGTTCCCCATTTATTATTAAATTCCCTTCATTAAACCCGTCCTTTTATTATCGTTATTACTATTACAGTATTCTAGTTTATTGTTAGCGCTATTATTATTATTATTATTATTATTATTATTATTATTATTATTATTATTATTCCCTTACCATTATTAGTAGTGCTATTATTGTTGTTAATATTATTTTTAATCCCTATTCTTTATACATTTAATCATTTACTAATAAAAGAGGTTAGCTTACGGAGGCCCAACTTATGGGTTAGTTTTATTGTGGAAGTGACACACATTCCCGGAATCAAAGTAATCACTTTACATTAGATCTTAGACACATATTTATATAGGTTGATTAACATCTAATTTTGTTTTTCGCGCAAAGTATAACCAATCATCCTTTCCACTTTATTAAATTACCAAGAACTAAGTTCCAATGTTGCCTTCAATTAGAGCTATTCATCAGTCCAGGACCAGACCGTCCTGGACCAGCCTGGACTGAAGACCGATCAACGCCAAGGTTGTGGACCGTGGACCGGACCGGTCCAAAGTCGGTCCGAATCGAACCGAACCAGGAAAAACCCGAACCTAACCGAGACCGGACCGACTAGGACCAAGTCTCCAAGGCCCAAATTGAAATGAATTATTGAAATGAAAAATGGGCCGATGAAAAAGTTGTTTCTGTGTGGATTTGCCTGGAACTGGAAGCAAAGATGGAAAGACCATGCTCAAAATTAATGAAAAAGCTGTTTGAACTTTGAAATTACCATGCCATAAAATGCTAACAAGAACAATTACCATCCGTGAGCGTGAGGTGAGCTATGACTGAGTTGCGTGAGTGCGAAACTACCCTGGCCGTAGACACCAATACACACAGCCCAAAAAAAAAAAAAAAAAAAAACCAACCCAAGCTCAACAAAAGAAATCTGAAAACCCAAAGATCTTCTGTCCACCGGCCTCGTCCACTGGTCTAAACTGGGACCGGACCGAAGACCGACCAAGACAAGACGAAAGACTGTAAGCTGGACCAAATACACATGGTCCGGTCCGGTCTCGACGGGTCTTCGGTCGGTCCGAGTCTGGACCGAATAATGAATAGCCCTATTTTTAATCACTAATCCACTCAATTTTCCTACTAAAATATAATTTAATCCCCCATACTAACTCCCAAATTTATGTAAACTAAATTTATGTCAAAATTGCCAATCTACCATTTCCCTCATTTTTGGCAGCTCTAACCCTCAGGCTGTTCTTCATCCTCCTCAATCCTTCAATGGCAAGAATTCAACAGACACATATCCATATTTAATTTCCACAAAGCCTCTTTGAATTTTCACTCAATCAACTCACATACACTTAATTGCACCATCCAACTCAAACTCACTTCCTTTATAAACACCCATATATTTTACACCAAGATTTATCATTACAGCAGCAACAACACCACCACCACCACCACCACCACCTCCTAGTGTGGTCCCGCTTTCGCGGGGTCTGGGGAGATTCAGATGTAGGCAACCTTACCTCTATCGACATCCCTACCCATAGAGAGGCTGATTCCAGAAGACCCACAAAATAAGAATTTATGAAAAACATTTTATAGAAGAAGGATTTTGTAAAAATATTTTTATGAAAAAAGGATAAAACTAAAGATAAGCAATAGAGAATAAACTAATAAATACTAATAAATCAGGTGATAGAAACTATGTGAACATAAGTACAATATAGCAAAGGAAGGTGTCATACCTTAACAAATAAAGGTAGGCATCAAATGTCTCTTCCCAAATGTATGTATTACCTGCATACAAACTGGACCCACCAAATGATAACTATAAGGCCAACTCTCTAAGATCTAATACCTTAAGCCTATCCCGCCATAATCTCCTATCCTACGCCATGTCCTTCGTCAACCCTACAACTTTCAAGTCCTCTCTAATCACCTCGTGCAAACTCTTCTTTGGCCCTCCCCTACCGCTTTTTTGATGTAAAAAGAAGCTGCAAACGCATGGTATCTAATCATTGTATAGTCCAGCGAATACGGGTCATTCCCACGAAGATGACAGAATCAAATTTACCGCTTAATGAGCTAAACTACAAATGTCACTAGTAAGCAAAATAATAGTAATATTAATAATGTTAATAATAATAATAATAATAATAAAATAATAATAATAGTAATAATAGTAATAATTAATGCTTAACTTATAAATTGTCTCAAGAAAATTAGACACTAAGTAAATGAACTAAATAAAAGAACAATAATAACACCAGTAGGGTAAAACCAAAAAAAAAAAAATTATATTCTTTTAGCCACTTAGCAACAAAATCCAGGCAACTTTGCTTAGACTTGTTCCTGCAGGCCTCACACACAAATAAGTATTAATGGAAAATTCAGGTAAAAGACCAAAGCAAAAAGTTGTCAGCCAGAAGCAATGTCAATTGAAAAAAAAGCAAATAGAGGGCAGGGGGACTGTGAAGGACACACACCAAAAGAAAATAAATGTAAAAGAAACAACACCAAAAAGAAAAAAAGGAACTTAGATGAAATTAGCCAAAACTCAAAGCAGAACACTGAGCAACGAAAGGTAGAAAAACAAAGTAATGAAAAACTAACAAAAAACAACAAAGGATTCAACCGACTGAGAATTAGACCAAGGTTTGTAAATTAATTCAACCCAACAGCTATAATAACTCAGAAAATCACAAAATAGACGAAATTATATTCAACTGTTCGAATCTGTCAAAAATGGCTTCCAAGCCTTTGAACTAACAATGGAAAGGAACCTGAAAACTGCTAAAATCTGAAACAGATGAATGAAAATAATTGGAGAGCTAATTTTCAATTGAACTAAGGCTAATGACTGATTGCTGAACAAAAATTGATGCCCTCACTCCATTCTCTTCAGTTCCATTTATACTACATCATTTTCAATGGTTTTGCTGCATCGAGAGATAGAGACTGATTGGCGGCCGAAAAAATTAGAGGTCATCTGATTGTTTTGTGGCTAAGAGAGAAAAGGACGATTGAGGAGAGATTCATGGAGGAGATGGTGGATGGCCGAAGAAGAAGGAGAAAAGGGGGGAATTTCAGGTTTCTGGGTTTTAAGAGGAGAGAGAGGGAACTGAGAAGAGAGAGAAAATAAGAGAGGGGGAAATCACGTGGGAGTCAGGTGGAGAATTTGGGTTTTTAAATTTTCTGATGGAAAGGAAAGGAAAATACTTGAAATGGATTGGGCTATGTTTGTAGTAGGCTTCTCTTTTCAGCTCAGTTTTCATCTTTCACCACTTTCTTCAATATTTTGATTTTTCTGTAAAAATAAACAAAACTCAAATAAAAATTCTAAAATAATAATTATTTTGAGCCAAAATCATAGGTTTAGAAGTACAAAATTGCATGATTTTTTGATCAACAAATACCCCTATACTTAGATTTTGCTCATCCCTGAGTAAAACAACTAAACTACCTAAAAAAAATAGAAAATAAGAAAAAGAAAATTCTAACTCACTTTCGTAGGAATCACAATTGCATTTAGCATATGCAATAAGCCCGTTAAACCCTTAGATTCCCCTTAGTGGACGAGTAAGGTCTCGTGAGGGTTTGCAGACGATGTACCCACAAAATCTTTAAAATGAAAAAAAGAAAAGAAGAGAAAGCCAAAAAAGATAGAGCAAATAATAATAAAATCTTTTTGGATTTTTTTTAAAAACTTTCTATACATGTGCAAGGGAAAAAAATGTACACATTCCGACCAAATATATCACCCTTAAAACCAAGGTATTAGTCTGTATATGAATAAGGTGTACACTTCAACGCTTTAGGTCCTCATGAATAGCATCTGAACTCCAATTTTTCACCCGACAAACCAGCATAACAATGTATCAACCCTAGTGCATGGTGTGTGAGTGTACCATCATCTTGGGAGTTAAGCTAACCACGGTTTGACTCAATCCCACTTAACTACATTATTGACTCACTGATATGGGGAGCAAGTTTATCCAATAGCAATATTATCTCAAAGGATAGCACCCAGTAGCGCATGCCTCAAAGGGTACTTCTCATTCTCAACTTTATCACTCTCTTCTTTTTCCTTTTTTTTCTTAATTTTTATTTTTTCTTTTTTTTTGAATGCAAATTCAGAGCAAAAACAAAAACAACCGTACAAAGATAAGTGGGAGAGTCAATTATGGAAGCCTAATATCCTATGATAATGGCGATTTTAAAAAACAAGGATTGGACTCATAGTTATAATGGAATAATGAGGTTAAAAGTGGGGTATAGAATGTCACCCTTCGGATTACATTTTTACCATGTACTTCTTACCTATATACAACATAATACCAAATCATAAAGGGTTAAGCTCGTCAAAATAGTGTACATTCCTCAAAACAAAACAAAAGAAATGAAAGAAAAAAGAAAGGAAACAAATTTTTTTTTCATTTTTTTCTCATTTTTTTTGTTTTTTTGTTGTTTTTTTTAAGATGCAAACCCTCACCCCCACACTTAAACAATGCAATGTCTCGATTGCATGCCAAAGTGTTAGAATGCAGCATAGAAATAAATAAAATAAATCAAAGAAAAGAAATTAAGAGGAAAATATATACAAAATAAGATGTATGCAAAGGCACAATAGTACCAGGTTGAACGCTGAATGCATCCAACCTAATCTCTATATCGTCAGTCTCTGTACTTAGGTTCGTAGAGCATCAAATACTCTACTTCTCTCTCCTCTACAGATAGCTCCAAAAATGGTTTCAACCTTTGTCCATTCACTTTAAAATGCGTGTCTCTTAGGGGATCCTGTATCTTTCTAGCACCATGTGAAAAAACATGAGAAACAATGAAAGGACCTATCCAACTAGACCTTAACTTACCTGAAAAAAGGTGAAGTCTAGAGTCATAAAGTAACACCTTCTGACCTGGGAAAAACTCTTTTCTGTGAATGTGCCTGTCATAGAACAATTTCGCTCTTTCCTTATGCATCCTAGAGTTTTCTAGGACTCACTCAACTATAACTTCCTTTCTACCCCAGCTGTCTCTAAGTCAAGGTTCAAAGTTTTTATAGCCTACATAGCCCAATGCTCACCTAGAAGATGACAAGGCTTACCCAAGACAACCCTAAAAGGAGACATGCCTAAAGGGGTCTTAGAAGTCGTCCTATAAGCCCAAAGAGCATCAATGAGCTTATCTGCCCAGTCCTTATGATTTCTACTCATTCCAAAATCTGCTTAATTTGCCTATTAGAAACCTCTACCTAGCCAATAGTCTAGGTACTTTTTCAACAATGCATCAAAAGAACGATTATCGAAATGAGTACCCCGGTCACTAATAATAGCCCTTGGCATGCTTACCTTGAGAAAATATTTTCCCTAAGGAACTTGACAACGACTCTAGCCTCAGTTGTCCTAGTTGGCACAACCTCCACCCACTTAGACACGTAATCTATAGCAAGGAGAATATATTCATTCCCAAAAGAAGATGAAAATGGTCCGTCAAATCAATTCCCCAAACATCAAAAATTTCAACAATAATTATAGAGTTAAGGGGCATCCTATCTCTTCTACTGATTTTCCCAAAACTGTTGGCACCTAGGGCAGCTTTTACAGTATAAGTGGGCATCTTTGAACAAGGTAGACCAATACAAACCACACTGAAGAACTTTGACAGCTGTTTTCTTTCCACTAAAATGCCCCCCACATGCTTGATCATGACAAAAAGAAAGGACACTTCTAATCTCATTATCAGGGATACACCTTCTAAAAATCTAAACAGAACAACATTTCAACAAGTAGGGGTCATCCCAATAGAAAAATTTCACCAGAGAAAAAATCTATCCTTATCATGCTTATTCCAACCTAGGGCTATCTCAACAGTCACTAAGTAATTGATAATGTCAGTATACCATGGTTCAGACTGAATCATAAGTAGCTGCTCATCAGGAAAACACTCAGATGTGGTAGACTCGCTTTCTTTTTATAAAATGATCTGAGACAAATGGTCAACAACCAGGTTCTCAGAACCTTTTCTATCTCGAATCTCACAATCGAATTCCTGCAAGAGTAAAATCTACCTACGTAATCTAGGTTTCGCATCCTTCTTGGAGAATAGATGCTTTAGAGCAGCATGATCAGTATGTACAATCACATGAGAGCCAATTAAGTAGGCCCGAAATTCTTCAAAACCAAACACAACTGCTAAAAACTCTTTTTCAGTTACAGTGTAGTTCAATTGTGCCTCATTCAGGGTATGGCTAGCATAATATATGACATGAGGTTTCCTATCTACATGTTGTCCTAAGACAATCCCTACAGCATAGTCAGAATCGTCACATATCAGTTCAAAAGGCTCTCCCTAGATAGGAGGGTGTAGGATGGGGGCAGAAATCAGGGCTTCTTTTAGCCTATTAAATGTCTTTAAACACTCATCAGAGAAGTGAAAAGGTACATCTTTGGCTAAAAGGTTGGTCAAGGGCTTAGCAATTTTACTGAAATCCTGGATAAATCGTCTATAAAGTCTACATGCCCTAAAAATGACCTAATATCCTTCACATAAGTACGAGGGGGAAGATTAGCAATCAAATTAATTTTTGCTTTATCAACCTCAATCCTATCATGTGAAATTACATGCCCTAAAACAATTCCCTTCTTTACCATAAAATGACAATTTTTCTAGTTCAGAGTCAAATTCTTTTCCCTGCATCTTTGCAAAACTCTTGTCAGATTGATCAAATAGTCATCAAACGAAGAACCAAACACAAAAAAATCATCCGTAAACACCTCAATGCACTGCTCAATCATATCAGAAAATATAGAAATCATGCAATGCGGGAAAGTGGCAGGAGCATTACAAAGACTAAATGGCATTCTCCTAAAGGCAAAAGTACCAAAGGGGCATGTAAAGGTGGTCTTGTCTTAGTCCTCACGTGCTATGGAGATTTGGATGTAGCCAGAGTATCCATCCAAAAAGCAGTTGTAACAATGTCGGGCTAACCTCTCGAGTATTTTATCCATAAAAGGCAAAGAAAAGTGGTCTTTTCTAGTGGCTGCATTCAGTTTCCTATAGTCAATACACACACGCCACCCAGACTGGACTCTAGTGGGGACTAGCTCGTTCTTGTCATTCCTAATCACGATAATACCGGTCTTCTTATGAACAACTTGAACTGGACTGACCCACTCACTATCAGAAATTGGGTAGATTATCATGTGATCTAACCACTTAATGATCTCTTTTTTGACGACTTCTTGCAGGGTAGGGTTCAGACGTCTTTCGTGGTTTCTATAAGGTTTAGCATTCTCCTCAAGATAAATTCTATATTGCACAATGGGGGGACTAATACCTTTAATGTCACCTAGGGTCCATCTTATGGCCTCTTTGTTTTTCCTAAATACTTTCAGTAATTTACTTTGTTGGTCCTCATTTAGATCAGATGCAATAATCACAGGTAAAGTCTCATTAGGACCCAAAAAGACATACCTAAGGGAATCAAGCAAGGGTTTCAACTCTAATACGGGATCAGGAGCATGTGCTAAAGAAGGGGAATCAGAAGAATCAGGGGAGAGGGGATCAATCTCATCACATATATCATTATCAATCAAACCATCAACATATGAGTCATCACAAGCATATACATTAAGCCAATTAACAGTATCAAACTCATCAAAAATAGCAGGTTGTCTTTGTAGATTAAAAATATTCAACTCAACAGTCATGTTTCTAAAAGACAACTTCAGCATACCATTCCTGCAATTGATCAAAGCATTAGAAGTAGCTAGGAAAGGTTGACCAAGAATGACAGGTACTTGGGTTTCAGAGTTAGCAACATACTCAGTTTCCAGAACAACAAAATCCACATGATATATGAACTCATCCACTTTAATCAAAATATCCTCGGCTATTCCCCTAGGGGCTCTAGTGGAGTGATAAGCTAACTGAAGGATTGCCTTAGTGGATTTTAACTCTCCCAATTCCAGCCTCTCGTACACCGAGTATGGAAGCAAATTAACACTGGCCCCTAAATCCAACATGCTTTATGCATAGTCTGGTCCCCTATGACTATAGAAATGGTAGGGCAATCGGGGTCTTTGTATTTGGCTGGGATTTGGCGTGAAATAATTGAGCTCACATTTGACGCTAAGAAAGCCTTCTTGGGGACTGTAAACACAAATTTCAAGCCTTAAATAAATTAAGCCCAGAAATTCAAAAATAAATTGAATTTTGTATTAATGTAGTATGTGCAGGTGCAATCTCTGAATTAAATACAATGAGATGATCCTCTGATTCAATCTCCTAATGACTTGAATTATTTCGAGGGCATAACCGCTTGATCTCGATTGATGCAAATCAGCTGAAGAACTCTAAAATAGTTCTTAATCTTAATCTGCAAATGCTTGATTGCTATTTCTGAAGCTCACAAGTTTTGATCCTTCTTGCTGGCAGCTGGATACTGCTTGCAGTTTGAGCCTTTGAATTCTGCAATGCTGAATGTTTAATGTAGTTGGCCAGATTAATCAATGTGAGGGCAAGGTTACTTGATCTCGATCGATGAATTGGATGAAAAACTTTGAAGTAGACTTCAATTTGAGGTTGTAGAAGATGTTGAGCTAGCTGACTTTGATCCTTATTACTTGGTAGCTGGATGTCGTTTGTAGTCTGAACTCTGAAGCCTGTAGGATGCTGAATGTTGAGCTCCCCCCCTCCCGCCAGAATGAGGGGGAAGGACCCCTATTTATAGGCCCCAAAGGCTAAGGTTTGAGTTGGACGTTGGACCTAGGCCCATCTCTTAGTAATTATTCCCTTCATTTTAAAAGAGAAATAATTATTATTTTCTGTATTATCAATGACACGTGGCAGCTTTTAACTTGCTGGATTTTAACCATATCTAATTTTGACCAAGCGGGTCCATCAAAGTCAATGTAACACATGGTAATTTGCAATTGGTCTTTTTTTTTTATACGTGGTATCATCCGATTTGTTGTAGAAAATTTTTTCCTTCTACAAATACCCCCTTCAAGAGTAAGACGCGTACACGAATTTTTGAGTGTTTGAATCGATTGAGTCTCGAAAACCTAGAAAATGCTGAAAATCAAAGCTGTCTTTTTTTTTCCCCCGCTTTGAGTTGCTCTTTTTTTGTTCTTCCTTACAAAAAAAAATAAAAAAATTGAGTTGAAATATTTGGATGCCAGCTGCGTTATCATCTTTCATTTTTTTTCCCTTTTTTTTGTTTTATGTTTTTTTTAACTTGTGATAATTTTGAGTTGATAATTTGTGATAAAACTCTATCAACAATTTTGGATATAATTTATGAGTAACTCAAAGAGATAAAAATTAATGGTACTTGAATTGAAGTGGGAGTAGGAAACTTCAATTGCCCACTACTATATAAACCCATATGCAAATGCCTCCAATTCACCAATTTTTTTTCTCTATTCAGTGTATTTCAGCTTGAGGTGATTCTTCCCTTTTTTTTAACACTCTCATCTTCCTAGGAATTTTTTCTCTTGCGTCTTCTTCCTCACTGCCAGCGAGAAGTCCAGCACTGATTGAGCCAAAACAGAGGACCTTCACTTTCTGTTTTAATCGATTGAATTTTCTTGAAGCTTGACGGACTTCTTTGCCGTCGGGAATTCGGATCTGGGTAATGTGAAATATGGGTAGAACCCTTCGAATTTGGTCCGGTTTGATCGGAGCTTTGATCTCTGAGTTGGGCATAGGCGTAGTATCGAGGTCCTTGTTCCATCAGATAAGAATCAGTTGTGAATTGGAGCAAGGAGTTGTGGCTGCTAAGAGGATCCCAATACTGAGAGAGGATTTGGAAAATCGGCTCGAGGGTTAATTGTAGAGATTCTTTGGTCTCTGCCATTAATTTGATTGATTAATAGATCAATCTCTAAGCAATTGTTCTCTGGTTTTAATTTCTTATGTTCTTGCTTTTTCACCCCTTTTGTTGTTCTCTGTAAAATGTTTGAGTTTTCAATGGTCTAATTTGAGTATGAGAGATCGAGAGAGAGGGGGCAGCCATGGTGAGGGGGATCTTGAGAGAAACAGGCAGAAGAGAGGAAGAGAGAGAAAGAAGAGGAGAGAACGAAAAGCAACTCATGCGTGTGCCTAGAAGCAGTTTTTAACAAATTAATATCGAATTACTCCAGAGTGTTGTTCTCATTAGACCAACACTCAATAGCAATTTTGCCATTTTCGTGTCCTTTTCATTGTTATTGTCCAGAAGACGTGCAGCCTTTTACTATGCTTCTCCCATTTTCTTTTGTTTACCCTTTTTTTTCTTTGATTTTGTTTCATCCCAGGCCTCCCTGTTTTCATGGCTTTTGATTTTTTTTTTTTTGTTTTTTTGGAGAGCCCCTTTTCTTTTTTTTTATCCCCCTCTTTTTTTGGTTTTTTTAAGGCTCCCTTGATCTCTCTTTTGTGAATAAATTAAAAAATTAGTTTTCTAATTAAATCAATTTGTGATTGATTTAATTTTTTTGTAATCTTTTTTAAAACTAACGCTTCTATCTTTTTTTCCCCCTTTTTTTAGGAAGTTGTTGAATCGACTACTTCCCTTATTAGATCGTAAGTGAGGTCAACTTTTAAGACGAGGAATCATTTCTTCCCATAGATTCGATTCTTCGCAAGAAACTTCATCACTTAATCTAATTGGGGTCGACTTGATTTTTTTCCTTCCAACCACGACTCTTCCGATTAGATCACAAAGTGAGGTCGACTTTTAAGACGAGGAATCGTTTCTCCCCGTAGATTCGATTTTTCGCAGGAGATTCTCTCACTTAATCTAATTGGAGTCGACTTATTGTTCTTCCTTCCTACCAGAACTTCTTTCATCAGATTTGCGAAAACATGACTTTCTCCACTCAGATAGTGAAGGCAGAACTTCTCCGGTCAGATAGAAAAGACATTACTCATCCGATCAGACAGCGAATAAATTCAGGCAATGAAGGCATGCCCTTTCCAATCAGATAGTCAAGACATGTTATACCAATCAGAAAGTGAAGGTTTGACTCCTCCGTTCAGATAACAAAGGCTTGACTCCTACAATCAGAGAGCGAAGGCATGTAGACTCCTCCAATCAGACAGTAGAGACTTGACTTCTTCTACCAGATAGCAAAGGCGACTCTTCCGATCAGAAAGATAAGGCTTGGCTCATCCGATCAGGCAGCGAGCGCAACTATCTCCATCAGAAAGCAACAGCTTGGCTCCTTCAATTAGACTGATGAGGCATGACTTATCCAATTAGACATAAAATGTGACTTAACCGATCAGACAGTGCAGACTCGACCCCTTTGACTAGATAGAGGCCTGGCTCTTCTGATCAGACTAGAAAGACATGGCCCTTCAGACATCGAAAGCTTGACTTTGCGGCTGCTCCAATCATAAAATGAAGTGAGGCCAACTTTCCGTGCGCGAAATCGACTTAAAAGAGAAGGTTGCCAACTTGAAGGAAGATGCCTATATTGCCAGTGCCCGACTTACAGGAAATGACTGCCAATTTGAAGGAAGACACCTATATCACTAATGCGAAGAAGGATGAGATCTAATTATTGCCCCTAACTTGAAGGCATTCTAAAAGTTTGCAATAATTTAGTGATCATTTGAAGTCTGTTTCGATGATTTGAAAATGTGCTTAGGGACTTACGAGTCAACACCTTTGATAAAATGACCTGACAGTCTTTTACTTTGATGACTGGGAGTCTTGGACTTGATGACTTGGGAGTCAATAATTTTATTAACTTGGGAGTTTTAAACTTTGAAGACTTGAGAATCATCAAGTTTTATAACTTGAAGTTTAGAACTTTCTTGATTTTGGAGTCTAGAACTTTGACGACTTGATAGTCTTTTAATTTCAATGTCTTGAAAGACTTGAACTTCGATGATTTGAGAGTCTACTTCGTGACTTGGGAGCCAGTAATTTTGTTGACTTAGGAGTCTTGAAGAAACAACTTTGAAGTCTTAAAAAAATCAATTTGGAAGTCTATGCAATTTGATAACTTGGAAGTCCAAGTGTTTTACAACTTGGGAGTTTTTGCGATTTGATTACTTAGGAGTCTTGAATTTTACTAACTTGATAATCTTTTACTTTGATGTCTTTGACTTTGAAGACTTAGATAACTTGAGAGTCAACAACTCTGTTTGACTTGTGAGTCTGTAACTTAGATGACTTGAGAATCTACCACGTTGATGATTTAAGAGTCGTTGACTTGACTTCAAAGTTTGTAATTTTGTTGACTTGGTAGTCTTTAGGCAACTTGGAAGTCTTGGACTTGATGACTTGATAGTCCTGTAGGTGACTTGATAATCTGTGCTGACTTGAGAGTCTAGAAGTTTAGACTTAGAAGTCTTAAGAGTGACTTGAGAGTCAAAGCTGTTTTATGACTTGACAATCTTAAGGAGTGACTTGAAAGTCTCTATCAAGCATGTAGTTACGTTGACTTAGAAGTCCTTGGAATTTGTTGACTTGGAAGTTTAATATAATTGACTTGAAAATCTTCGAATGTGACAATTTGGGAGTTGACGAGATTTGATCACTCAGGAATCTTGAATTTGAATGACTTGATAGTCTCTTACTTTGCCGACATAGGAGCATAAAACTTTGACGACTTGATAGTCTGTGAGGAGTTTAACAACTTAAGAATCTACAAAATTTGATGACTTAGGAGTTTTAAAAGTTTAACTTGGATGTCTTAGAGTTTATCAACTCAGAAGCCTATAAGGGTTGACTTAGAAATCTTAGAGTTTAGTGACTTGAGAGTCTGCTAGTATTGACTTGGAAGTCTACCCTCTAAATGCCAATTTTGGGTCACTTTCTTCCAAAGCAGTTTCTAATATGATCTTTAATTGATGATCAATTAGATTCTTCGGCATCTTCTTCATCTAATGTAAGTTTTCCTTCTTTTACAAGTTGCATGACTTCTCTTCTAAATGCTTTGCACTTTTCTATAGGATGACTGATGATCCTGTGATACTTGCAATATTTGGGATCACCAGTTCTTCCAATTTCTTCGGGACGACTTGACTCTGAGAGTTCTATAAGTCCTTTCTCAGGAAGTTTGTTAAGCATTCCTGGTGCATTAGACTCAAAATAAGGACATTCTTTCTCTTTGAAATCTCTAGGCATGGAGCTTTCATTTCTTGACGATGCTACTGATTCATCATCATTGAGTCGTCTTCTATAGTAGGCAATTGTAAGCTCCACATTATGAGCTTGTGTTACTAATTCTTGGAATGTTTTGGGCTTGTTTACTTGCAAGACATAAAGTATATCCAAATCCATTCCTTGGGAATACATCTCAATGGCTGAAGCTTCTGATAGATGATCCTTGCACTCCAGAGAGAGAGCATGCCAGCGGTTGTTGTAATCGATGACTAGCTCGTTGTTCCATTACCTTGTGTTAGTCAACTCTGTTATGCTGAATACGCGGCGTGTGCTATAGAAGCGATTCAAGAACTCACTTTCCATTTGCCCCCGGCTATCAATGGACTCAGAGGCAAGGTCTGTATACTAGTCAAATGCAATTCCTTTGAGGGATCGCACGAACTGTTTTACCAATCGATCACCTTTAGTGCCAGCGTTGCTGCAGGTTTCGATGAAATGGGCGATGTGCTGCTTGGGGTACCTTTGCCGTTAAATTATTAGAATTTAGGTGGCTGATAGCCGTTAGGCATGCAAAGTGCATCAATCCTCTTTGTATAAGGCTTTGTATACAAGTGAGTCTTGTGAGACCCTCCTCCCAACTGAGCCTTAACTGTATTTGCTATTAAGTTCTGAATCTGCTCAATAGATATCAAGCTTATGGAGCGATCCTTCTTTGCCTTGCGCTTATCGTCACATTCTTCACTGTGATTAGACTCTTTATCAGAATCTTTAGCACCTAAACCTTTGTTTGAAGCTTCAAAGGATTTCTTTTTCAGCTTCTTTACTAGCTCAGCAATCTGCTCATTTTGATGCTTAATTTGTGCGTCCTTTTCTGCGCCTTCCTTTGAGAGTTTATCGAGCTTGGCCTTCATGTCTGCAAATTGTTCCTCTAAGTTGATAGCCCCTATCACCATGACTGGCATGACGACTGTGTTGGAAGACTCAGTTTCTAATTGACAGAAATATAAGTCCCTTGCAGATGTTAGTGAAGAATCACTACCATCACAGTTGTCATCCTCTACACCGAAAGACTGAAAGGCAGGATTGATGTGTGTTTGGAATTCATCCATTCCTCGAGGTAAAGTCTTCCTAGTATTGAAAGCAGTAAGAGGCTTTAGCTTCAAATTAGAGAGACAAGCAGTTTGACTAACTCCATTAGAAGGCAAGTTCGAGCCAAATTTTTGAGTTTTGCATGACTGCAAATTTAGAGCCATGACTTGTTTCTTTAAGGTGATGAAGGCATCAGCTTTAGACGTGCTCCTAGTCATCACCCTGGTGCTTTGATTGCCAGATCCAGTACTAACTTTTGTGGATCCTTCATATACGGATCCAATAGTCTTTTTCTTTGAACGTTGAAGGATGATATTCTTGGGAGTCATATCTTCTTCAAAGAAGTGGAATTGTTTGCCTAGAGAAAGAGATTAGAGGCAGAGAGGTCCCACCGGGTATGCCAAATTTATAAACACAAATTTCGAGCCTTAAATAAATTAATCCAAGAAATTCAGAAATAAATTAAATTTTGTATTAATGTAGTATGTGCAGGTGCAATCTCTGAGTTAAATACAATGAGATGATCCTCTGATTCAATCTCCTAATGACTTGAATTATTTTGAGGGCGTAATCGCTTGATCTCGATTGATACAAATCAGCTGAAGAACTCTGAAATGGTTCTTGATCTTCATCTGCAAATGCTTGATTGCTATTTCTGAAGCTCACAAGTTTTGATCATTCTCGCTTGGTAGCTGGATACTGCTTGCAATTTGAGCATTTGAATTCTGCAATGCTGAATATTTAATGTAGTTGGTCAGATTAATCGATGCGAGGGTGAGGTTACTTGATCTCGATCGATGAACTGGATGAAGAACTCTGAAGTAGGCTTCAATTTGAGATTGCAGAAGATGTTGAGCTAGCTGTTGCTTGGTAGTTGGATGTCATCTATAGTTTGAGCTCTGGAGTCTGTAAGATGCTGAATGTTGAGCTCCCCCCCCCCAGAATGAGGAGGAAGGACCTCTATTTATAGGCCCCAAAGGCTAGGGTTTGAGTTGGACGTTGGGCCTAGGTCCATCTCTTAGTAATTATTCCCTAAATTTTAAAAGAGAAATAATTACTATTTTCGCCATCATCAATGACATGTGGCAGCTTTTAACTTGCTGGATTTTGGCCACATCTAATTTTGATCAAGGGGGTCTACCAAAGTCAATATGACACATGGCAATTTGCGATTGGTCATTTTTTTTTTTTTACACGTGGCATCATCTGATTTGTTGTAGAAAATTTTTGCCTTCTACAGGGACATTGGTCGTTCTTTTAGTAGTGCACAACTCTTTCAAGAACTTGGCATAAGGAGGCATTTGCTGGATAACATCTAGAAGGGGAATGTTAATTTTGACTTGAGAGAAGGTCTCTCTAATTTTATCAACATGGGTCTGGTCCTTCTTGTTCCTTAGCCTATTAGGAAAGCGTGCAGTGGGTTTATAAACTCGCTCAATAGTCAAAGGTTGAGATGTATCATCTTTCTTCTTAGACTCATCTTTCTTACTCTCTTCGGAGTCAACTGGGTCAATAGGTCGAGATGGGGAAGGGTTGATTGGGGTGCCATCAGTAGCATCCCTGGAAGCAGAATCATTCTCAGGAGGAGATTATGGACACAGAGATGGAGAGAACTGAACAGGGACATCCACAAGGCCTTCTAAGTTATGACCAATTAAACATCCTGACCTAAATGAAGTTATTGCATTAACCCTTTTCACATTATCCTGGACTGATGGGCGCATCGAAGATGTACCTATATTTGGGTTAGGCTCTGTTTGACTAGGAAATGTTCCTTTTTTCCTATTGGCTAAGACCAGTTGAGACAATTGTTCTACCGTAGTCCTCATTACCTTCTCTAGACTATTTTGTGATCTCTCTAGATTGTTAAATCTTTTATCAATCTCATTATAGCCATGAGGTAATTAGGTGTGTGCAACAGGGGGAGGAGGTAGCCTAGGTGCTTGATATGGTTGGATAGAAGTGTTTCTAGGAAATATTCCGGTCTGTGTGCTAGGATCTCCTAAGTTCTGGCCTTGGCTCCAGAAAAAATTTGGGTGATTTCACCACCCTGGATTGTAGGTTGGCGCAAAAGGGTCGTTTCTTGGCCTTTAATAGGCTATGTTCACTTGCTCAGTTCCAGTTGATAACTGGTGAGTATAGTAGGAATAAGCACTCAAGGTATGATCTGGGGATTGACAGTGAGAACATGTAATGGTAGCACTTTGAAATACCTGAGGTTGTTGAATAGTCAACCCCTTTAACTGGTTCTCTAAAGCTATAAATCTAGACTCTATATGGCTCAAGTCTGATACTGCGTGCAAACCCCCCTTAGTACTGCCAATTCTAGAACTAAGGCTATCAGCTCTAGTGGTCTCCCACTGCATTGTCTTTTGAGCTAAGTCCTTTAAGAATTCCCAAGTTGCGGTAGGACTCTTGGATAGGAATCCACCTTGATATATAGATTATAGCATGATCCTAGTTTGTTGGTCTAGACCATTGTACACAATTTGAGATAAACGCCACTGTTCAAGACCATGGTGGGGACACTGGGCTAGCAAGTTCTTAAATCTTTCTATGTACCTCCAAAAAGGTTCCTTATCAAACTGAATAAACTGATTTATTTCATTCCTGAGTTTAACAGTTTTGCGATTAGGAAAATATTTTCGCAAGAAAACTTTAACGAAATCATTCCAATTCGAAATAAAGTTAGCAGGCAAATTATACTTCCATCTCTTGGCATTATCTTTTAAAATGAAAGGAACAAATCTCAGTTTAACCACATCAGTATTCACATTATGAAAATGTATCATATAGCATGCTTCTTCAAATTCACTTAAAAATAAACAAGCATCTTCAAGTCCAGTGAATTTAGAAAGCATCTGAATATAATGTGGTTCCAGTTTCAAGTTCACATTAGTACCTAAGACAGGTAGATTAAAGCATGAAGGTAAGGTTGAACACTGAGGGTAAAAGATATCATTCAAGTCCTTTTCAGTTCTTTTTTATCCAGCCATTTTTTTCAAGTTCAGGTTCAGGTTCAGGTTCGATCCTAATTAGTCTTCTTCTTTTAGGCTCCCTAACCCAAACAATCATGCAAATTTCACACTCACTATCGTATTTTTGGTCTCTTTTTTTTGACACAAGAAAATAAATAAAAATGATCTAAATAAAAACTACTCAAATAAAGTGAGTAAATAATAAACAAAAACTAATAATAAATAAAGCACAGAAACTAATAAAAGACACAAACGTTGACAAAAATAGCAAATTACTAAAAAATAATTGATTGAATACGTACCATCCCCGACAACAGCGCCAAAAACTTATTGATGTAAAAAGAAGTCACAAGCGTATGGTATCTAACTTGTAGTATAGTCCAGCGAATACGGGTCATTCCCACGAAGATGATAGAATCAAATTTATCGCTTAATGAGCTACACTACAAATGTCACTAGTAAGCAAAATAATAGTAATATTAATAATGTTAATAATAACAACAACAACAATAATAATAATAATAGTAGTAGTAGTAGTAGTAGTAGTAGTAGTAATAGTAATAATTAATGTCTAACTTATAAATTGTCTCAAGAAAATCAAACACTAAGCAAATGAACTAAATAAAAGAACAATAATAACACTACTAGGGTAAAACAAAAAATATATATATTCTTTTAGCCACTTAGCAACAAAATCCAGGCAACCTTACTTAGACTTGTTCATGTAGGCCTCACACACAAATAAGTATTAGTGGAAAATTCAGGTAAAAGACCAAAGCAAAAAGTTGTTGGCCAGAAGCAATGTCAATTGAAAAAAAAAAAAAAACAAATAGAGGGCAGGGGGACTGTGAAGGACACACACCAAGGGAAAATAAATGTAAAAGAAACAACACCAAAAAGAAAAAAAGAAACTTAGGTGAAATTAGCCAAAACTCAAAGCAGAACACTGAGCAACGAAAGGTGGAAAAACAGAGTAATGAAAAACTAACAAAAAACAACAAAGGATTCAACCGACTGAGAATTAGGCCAAGGTTTGTAAATTAATTCAACCCAACAGCTGTAACAACTCAGAAAAATCACAAAATAGACGAAATTATATTCAACTGTTCGAATCTGTCAAAAATGGCTTCCAAGCCTTTGAACTAACAATGGAAAGGAACCTGAAAACTGCTAAAATCTGAAACAGAGGGATGAAAATAATTGGAGAGCTAATTTTCAATAGAACTAAGGCTAATGACTGATTGCTGAACAAAAATTGATGCCTTCACTCCATTGTCTTCAGATCCATTTCTACTACACCATTTTCAACGGTTTTGCTTCGTCAGGAGGTGGGGACTAATTGGCGGCCGAAAAAATTGGAGGTCCTCTGGTTGTTTTGTGGCCAAGAGAGAAAGGGTGAGTGAGGAGAGATTCATTGAGGAGATGGTGGACGGCCGAAGAAGGAGAAAGGAGGGAATTTCGGGTTTTTGGGTTTTAATAGGGGATAAAGGGAACTGAAAAGAGAGAGAAAATAAGAGGGGGGAATCACGTAGGGGTCAGGTGGAGATTTTGGGTTAAAAAAATTTTTTTAAAAAAAATTTTCTGATGGAAAGGAAAGGAAAAATACTTGAAATGGATTAGGCTATGTTTGTAGTGGGCTTCTCTTTTTAGTTCAGTTTTCATCTTTTACCACTTTCTTCAACATTTTGATTTTTCTGCAAAAATAAACAAAACTCAAATAAAAATTCTAAAATAATAATTATTTTGAGCCAAAATATAGGTTTAGAAGTATAAAATTGCATGATCTTTTGATCAACACTCTTCTACCTTCGAAAATGTTAATCGTCTCACATCTCCTCACTGGAGCATCTACACTCATTCTTTTCACATGTCTAAACCATCTGAGTCTTGTTTCTTTCATCTTATCTTTGATGGGAGCCACTTTAACTAAGTGTCTGATTACTCCATTCTTAATTCTATCAATTCTCGCATAACCACACATCTATCTAATCACCTCATCTCTGCGACCATCAATATTTGAACCTGCATCTTTTTTATAGGTCAACACTCCGATCCGTACAATAGAGCAGGTTTAACTACCGTATGATAAATTTTGCCTTTTAGTTCTACTGACGTCCTCTTATCACACAGCACACCTGAAGCCCACTTCCATTTTTGCCGACCCACTTTTATGCACTGGCTAATGTCTTCTTCAACATCCCTTTTTTGTTGGATGATGAAATCTAGATATTTAAACTTCTCGACCTTTAGTATTGTCATCCCATCAATTGTGACTTCTTCCCCCGCATCTTTCCTCCCATTGAAACAACAATGTAGGTATTCAGTTTTCGATCTGCTTACTCTAACACCTGTAAACTCCAGTATATATCTCCTTCGCTCTAACTTGTCATTAACTCCCTTTTTAGTCTCATCCATAAGCACCATGTCATCTGCGAATAACATACACTATAATAACTCATCTTAAATCCCTCTTGTAAGTTCATCTATAATTAGAGTAAAGAGAAAGGGTTTAAAGCTGAACCCTGATGCAGGCCCATACCAACGTAGAAGTCATTGTTAACTACTCCTGGTATCCTAGCACTCGTTCTTCATCCCTCGTACATATCCTTACTAACTCAAATATACATAGAGGACACTACTTCCTTTTCCAAGCATCTCTATAACACTTCATGCGGAACTCTATCATATGCTTTTTCTAGGTCAATGAATACCATATGAAGATCTACCTTTCTATCTCTATACAGTCCCATGAGCCTTCTAAGGAGTTAAATTGCCTCCGTGGTCGACCTGTCGGGCATAAAACCAAATTGGCTCTCTAATATCAAAATATTCTTCTACAATCTTCACTCAATCACCCTCTCCCATAATTTCATAGTGTGACTAAGTAACTTTATACCTTTATAATTATTGCAATCCTGAGTATCACATTTGTTCTTGTACAATGGGATGATTGTACTATACCTCAATTCTCTGGGCATCTTAGCAGTCCGAAAAATAATATTAAAAAGTCCGGTTAGCCACTTTAACCCCTCTTCTCCCAAATACTTCCACACTTCTCACTGGTATATGGTCTGGCCCCTCTACCTTCCCATTGGCTATCTTCTTTAGGGTATCTTTAATCTCATCCTTACTGATAGGTTCACATAATCGAGGATCAAGTTGCCTCTCACTACTTTCCCATTCCCTACTCTGAAAATCTTCCAACACTTTGCCGTTGAGGAGTTTGAAAAAGTACGCTTGCCATCTCTCCTTAATTTCTGCATCCTTAGATAGCACATTGCCATTTTCATCTTTGATGCACCTCATGTGACCCAAATCCCTAGTTCTTCTTTCCCTAACTCTCGCCAGCTTAAAGATTTTCTTCTCACCTTCCTTGGTCTTCAGTTTTTGATATAATTTATCATAAGCCTTGCTCTTTGCTACAGCCACAACTTTTTTAGCAGCCTTTTTTGTAGCCTTATATCTAACTCTACTAATTTCTTTCCCTTCATCCGTTCTACTGTTCATGAAAATAGCGTATGCCTCTTTTTTCTGCTTAACTTTCTCCTTTACCTTATTGTTCCACCACCAGACTCCCTTCATTTTGCTACTACCTCTCCTAAATGTACCTAGGATTTCCTTAACCGACCTTCGAATACATTCTACCATTGTATTCCACATTGTATCTGCATCCTCTACCTGCCTCCAAGTTCCTTCTTCAGTAATCCTCTCTGATAATTTCATAGCGTTCTCCTTGGTAAGATTCCACCACTTAATTCTAGGGTCCCTAACACTCATCTTCTTCCACTTTGAACATTTGAACTCCACATCTACTACTAACAACTTATACTGAGTTACTAAATACTCACTTGAAATCACCTTACAATCCTTACATAGCCTCCTATTGTTCACTCTAATCAGGAAGTAATCAATTTGAGTCTTTATGGAGCCACTCTTGAAGGTCACCAAGTGGTCGTCCTTTTTCTTAAAATAGGAGTTTACCACTAACAATTCATAGGTCACCGCAAAGTTCATAATAGAAACTCTTCCATTATTTCTCTCCCCATAGCTGAAACCTCCATGAGCAGTATCATACTCACTTGCTTCTACACCAATATGGCCATTAAAGTCTCTTCTTATGACAAGTTTCTCGCTACGAGGTATGTTCTAAATGATCATATCCAAATCCTCCCAAAATTGCTTTTTAATATTTTCTGCTAAACGTATTTGAGGTGCATGAATGCTAATCATATTTAGGATATCTGATCCCACTACTACCTTAATAGCCATAATTTGATCACTCTTACGCTCCACTATAACACCTAAGTCAACCAAATCCTTATCAACAAAAATACCAACTCCATTTCTGACCCTATTTGACCCCGAGTACCACAACTTATACACATCAACTTATACCCCAAGTAAAGGAGAAAAAACTCAAAATTCATCTTGGAATCACCATAGAGACAAGTAGAAAAAGCATGGGAGGTTGTTGGTGGTGGCCCAGTTGGGGCAAAGAGGCGGCAGAACAGGGATCATGCGTGGCAGAACAAAAGGGAGGCTATGTGTGGGTGTGTTCGAGGAAAGAGGCAAAGCTTCATTAGGCCACCTCTTAAATAATCTTAGTTTTTTTTTGGTTTCCTTTTGGGTCATTATATACTTTTTCCTTTTTTTTTCCTTTCTTGGTCCTAAAACCCGCTAAATGTTGGTTGAATCTACTTCAATATGAATCTGCTAACTGCTAGTCAAATCTACTCTAATCTGCTACAACCTGCTCCAAATCGTTGAAACTTGTTGGAAGGGCTTGTTGTTATGAGCACATTGGAGGAGCAAAAAGTAGAATGAAGCAGGTTGAAGTAAATTTGACTAGCAATTAGCAAATTAGAGCATATTAGAATAGGTTGAAGCAGGTTTGAGCATATTGGAGTAGGTTAGAATAGATTTGACTACCACTTAGCAGACTAGAGCAGTTTGAAATAGGTTGGAGCATATTTGAAGTAGACTGGAGCAGTTGGGAGCATCTTGGAGTGTTTTAGAATATTCTGGAGCATTTTGGAGTGATTTTCAATGGTTTTACCCATTAATACACCCCCCACACACACATATATGTATGTGTGTATACACATAATATACACATATACATGTACAAATACACATATTTTATGTATATATATATATGTGTGTGTGTGTGTGTGTGTGTGTGTACATATATATGTATATGTATATATGTATATATGTGTGTGTATGTGTGTGTGTATTGTAATACTAGTTTACATTCAAAAAAATGTAACTACATGATTGCAAGCATTATTGCACAAACTAATAATATTTTTCATATATCGAGGAAACTATAATGATCATTTAGAATCAGGTAAATGAGTTTAGCTACAACAAAAAGTTATATGCATAAATTTAGTGGTTGTTTATTGATGAATTCATATAAACTATTACATTCATATATTCATTCATTGCTTATTTGTTCACTGATTGTATATCTTGACGTTGGAAATTGTTCCAATATTTGTAGGTTTTGGCAAAATTGGTATCCCTTTTTCAAGCAATCGGCTAAAGTTCTATGGCATACGACACGATATAATTACACCAATTTGTCGTTTTCTACTAACTTAAGCCATTCTATCCTTCAGTATCCTCCAAGAATTTTGTATTACTCTAGCTAGACATTCTCTTAATTGTCCACTGTGGCAAAAACAGTAGGGAAATTGAAATTCTTGTTATCCTTAGTAGATGACTCGTATTTTCTAATTGATTTTTATAATTTCAAAGCGAAGTGCAACAAAGTAAATCTCACCTCAGTCAAGATTAATTTGTTAATTTGTCGTTAATAATAGCTTCAAAGTTGTGCCAACATTGTTCCCCTTTTCTTAATTTGTCATTAAATATTTGATTAAAAAATCATTTCATAAAAAATATTTTTTACCTACTTTGATTGAGATAAATTTGTTGTTCCTGTGAAAAAGGTTATATATTTTTTTCCCAACAATTTAGTTTGACTTGGAGTGGATTTCAATGGTTGGGAGTGGATTCGAGTAGGTTGTGATAGATTGAAATAGATTCGACTAGCAGTTAGCAGGTTGAAATTTGGCTGGAGCATATAGGAGCAAGTTGTAGTAGATTGGAGTAAGTTTGACTAGGAGATAGCAGATTGGAGCATATTAGAGTGGGTTGGAGTAGGTAGCAGGTTTAATGTGTTCTCTGAGGTCAATCCAAATAACTAGAAAAAAAATATACAAACTTTTTCGCATGAACGACAAATTTACCTCGACTGATATAATAAACAATAATGATTTTTTACAAATAATTTTTTAAAAATAAATATTAATGACAAATTAAAAAAGGAGCACAATGTGCGTACGACTTTGAAGCTATTATTAGCAAATAAATTATTAATGATAAATTAGCAAATTAATCTTAACCAGGATGAGATTTACTGTATTGTCGTTGGCTTATAAAAATCATTCGAAAAATACAGGTCACCTACTGAGGATAATGAGAATTTCAAGTTCCCCACTGTTTGCTATGGTTGATAATTGAGAGAATGTTTGGAATGTTGAACATTTGAAAGATATTAAAGGTTAAAATGCATTGAGGAAGTAGAAACAACGAATTCATATAATACCATACTGCATGCTACACAACGTTAGCCGAATACGCGAGAAGGGATACCAATTCATCCTAGACCAATAAACATTGTAACAATCCCATGTTGGGTTGTACGATGAGAAAAACAAACAAACAATGAATGAATGAATGTAAAAATGTTATAGATGATGTGATTTCATTAATAAACAACAACTGAATTTCTATATATAACCTTTTGTTGTAGCTAAACGCAATTACCCAATTGCAAATGGTTATTACATTTTTCTTGATATAATGGTTATTACATTTTTCTCGATGTATGAAAAACATTATTAGTTTGCATAATAATGCTTACAATCATGTTCAACTCATTCGTTGCATACAATTTTTTTGGATGTAAACCAGTAATGCAAAATTGAAATATTATTGCACAAAACCATAAAAAATACTCCAAAATGCTTCCAAACATTCTAAAATACTCCAATTAGCTCCCGAACTGCTCCAATCTGCTATAACCCGTTTTAATCTACTTCAATCTGTTTCAACTTATGCCATTCTATTTTATGCTCCTTTGTTACACTCATAATGAACATGCCTTTTGGTCGAAGAGGAGTTGGCCGGGTGGCCAACACTCCACAAGTCCTCCCCTCACTCGGATTCAAATCTGGGGGACACAATTCTGCCTTTGTGCAATTGTGTGGGAGGTTTGTGAGCCTGAGCTTTAGTCTGGACTTTGATATTCCCCTTCCGTTGGCCTGTTCAAGTCCGCTGGGTATTCCTGAGATAGGGGCCAGTGGGCTGTGCCTGCTCACCCTTGTAAAAAAAAATAAAATAAAAAATGAACATGCCTTTTGGTGGCTTGAAGTGGGCAGCATTTGTATTCAAAATGTAACACAACCTTATATTTACATTTACTTCTTTTTTCTTCATTAAGAAAAAATATGTTTCTTAACAACTAATATACACCCTATTAATTGCCAAAGTATTAGATCCCAAGTTAGATTTGCACCAAAGTTAAAATCAGTGATAATGAAAAGTGAAATTCTTTTGCATGAAGGAGCAAAACTTTGGCCCATGCTCATTTTTCAAGTGCTAAAACAATACAATTCCATCATTAAAAAATACCCACCTAACCCAAGACAACGAAGCAAGCAATCCTAATTATAAACTGCCTTCCTAAATTGTAATTTCAGTATTTCACCAACCACTGCGAGCATTATAATCCATCATACTTCTCCCATGCTTCAATTTTTTTACAGTTGGATCGCCGAACCAAATTCACAGCCTCAAAAAAAAAAAAAAAAAATCTAATATAGCAAACCAAAAAGAGCCCATTTTGGAAAGTGGCATAGTTGTAGAGAGGGAAAGACGGGAGAGGAAACAATCCCTCCCCAAAATTCTTCTGCTGCTCCAGCTGCCTGATCACAATTGTAGTATCACCAAATCCCTACTTTCTCTCTTCTTCTTTTTTTTTTTTTGGCTGGTTTGCGCCATGGATCTACCATTTTGATGTAGTTCCCATCTGGGTTTTCTCTATCTGGATCTCTAATCGCAGTATTCATCAACTTCTGCATCTGGGTATTCTCGAGTTGGATTCTTTTTAGCAATCTTTTGGGTTTGTTTGTCTACAAATGAAGGTACCCTGTTGTTCAGTGTGTCAGAATCGGTACGATGAAGAAGAAAGAGTCCCGTTACTTCTGAATTGCGGCCATGGATTCTGCAAAGACTGCTTATCAAAGATGTTCTCATCTTCCCTTGACAACTCTCTCTCTTGCCCTCGTTGTCGCCACGTCACCATCGTCGGAAACTCAGTCACTGCTCTTCGGAAGAACTTTGCCCTTCTCTCTCTAGCCTCCTCCGCCGGTGCCGGCGAGTCCTCCGACGAAGATGACGCCGGCGATGACGAGTTTGAGGAGTTCGAGGACCGCCGGCGCCGGTCAAGCTCCGGTGGTTGTGGGTCGGTGTTTGAGATGGGGGCTCATGGGGAGGTGAAGTTGGTTCAGAGGATTGGGGAGGGGAGGAGGGCAGGGGTGGAAATGTGGGCGGCGACGCTCTGTGGCGGCGGCGGCTGTCGGCATAAGGTGGCGGTGAGGAAGGTGGGGATGGTTGAGGATATGGATGTGATTTGGGTTCAGACCCAGTTAGAGAATTTGAGGCAATCAGCAATGTGGTGTAGGAATGTTTGTACTTTTCATGGGGTTATGAGGATGGATAATAGTCTTTGTCTTGTCATGGATAGGTGTTATGGGTCTGTTCAATCCGAGATGCAGCGGAACGAGGGCAGATTGACGCTTGAGCAAATCCTTAGGTTTGATCTTTGATGTGCTTTGATTTCTTTTGGAATATAGAGTTAGTTCCATGTTTTGCTTGGATTTAACCTGTTTTAATGAGGCTGACATTTTCTTAAAACAAATATCAATGATGTGTGGTCGATGAGTGGCCTAGAATTGGTTTTTTGATTTATGAGCTTTTTGTTAGGAGACTTGCCTTATGGTTTAGTTGGGTATTCCCTAGAGAAGAAGTGCAGTTAGCAAACAATGTTGTTGGTGCCACTTAGTCGTCAATGTTGGACAATGGTGGCAGTGTTTACGCTTTGCGTGCAAGCTGAGTGTTTGAGTTATTGGTTTTTAAAGGGGTTCAAAGACGGAAGGAGGCATGCACATGTAAGGAATGATTGTCAAGAAGGCCGGGGACATTCAGATATCAAACTAGCATTAGAGTTTTTTTGCTGCTTCAAGCTGTTTCTAGATAATGACTACACTTTTATAGCTCTCTATCCATCCTTATTTCAACATTTTGCTTGCCCTTTTGAGTTTTTCCTAAGATGATTGTGCACTTCTTTGTGTTGTGGAAGTCTGTTTTCACAACCTTCTCAATTATTCTTTGTTCAAGGATCTTATTTGCCCTATTTTGAGCATCATCTCATCTGGAGGGGAGACTCTTATTTGAGGAAAAATAGCTTGCCCCATTTCACTTAGGTAAATCCTAAATAATTATTCATTCAAGCCTACTTTATTAAGTCCATGTAGTTGATAAATTTTCCATTTAGTTTGGGAGTGAGCAAGCGATGTATATTTGCCAATTCAGTAAAGCCATGAAGAGAAATGTTCGTTCTCTGAAATCTGTATATCTGTGTAATGTATCTTTCTTTTACGGAAGTTGGATGGTTTGTGTGATTCTGTGCCGAAGAAAACATGCTGAAGTAGAGTATAATGTATTATATTAAATAATCTGAAATATATTAATTGAAAATTTTAATTAGAACAATGAGGCCTCAATTAAATGGTGCATTGCTTACGCAATTGCTCAGTGGCGATACACGGTCTGATTATACATATTTTGTGAACAATATTTTAGAAAAATTAATTGCTTGATGTATGTTTCTTTTTGGTGGAATCATGTGATGCTATTATCTCTATGATCCAATCACAGAAGTTCGTTTCTTCCCCCTCTTATTAGATTGAGACGCTGCATTCTTGCTTCTTTTTACCGTATTGAATTCGTTTTTTGACTAAATAAATAACATAGACAGTTACAGGAAGCATCTCTTGTTTAATTTTTCTCGATCAGGTTAGTAGAACATCAAGTTATAGGTTCTTATCTGGTAATGTATTGAGTCTGAATGACTGCAGATATGGAGCGGATGTTGCTAGAGGGGTGGCGGAGCTTCATGCTGCTGGAGTTGTTTGTATGAATTTGAAACCATCTAATCTTCTTCTTGATGCAACTGGTCATGCTGTGGTCTCTGACTATGGACTTCCAGCAATCCTGAAGAGGCCCACTTGTAGGAAAGCTCGAGCAGAAGGGGATTCCTTAACAATCCATTCTTGCATGGACTGCACGATGCTCAGTCCACACTATACCGCTCCAGAGGCATGGGAGCCTGTTAAGAAGTCCTTGAATTTGTTCTGGGAGGAGGCTATAGGTATATCTGCTGAGTCAGATGCATGGAGTTTTGGCTGTACTTTGGTGGAGATGTGCACAGGAACTATTCCGTATGTGGCACTTATTCATTTTGTTGAACTTCAAATCTTCAATATCTATGGTTTCAATTTTTTGCTGCTAGTCTTATTTAATTGACTCGACTATGATACATGATGTCTGTGCCAACTGCTATCCAGCTGGGCAGGTTTGAGTGCAGAGGAAATATATCGAACGGTTGTGAAGGCTCGAAAATTACCTCCGCAGTATGCTAGTGTTGTTGGTGTTGGGATACCGAGGGAATTATGGAAGATGATTGGGGAATGCCTGCAGTTCAAACCATCCAAACGGCCTACTTTCAGTGCAATGTTAGCTATATTTCTTCGTCATTTACAGTCCCTGCCTCGCAGTCCACCTGCAAGTCCTGATAAGTAAGTCCCTTTTATTCCATGTCCCTGCTTATAGTCATTCCTCCCTTTCATGTTGTCCATTTTCAACCCAGTACGTGATGCTTGGGTGCTTTTGTCTTTTACACCCTTCCTGAGAGTTCGTTTTATGTCTGCCATCTAAATTGTGATTATCAAGGTTCTTGAATTTTTAATGGGAATCGTGCAGTGATTTGGAGGCAAGTGCGCCTACAAACATGATGGAACCGTCCCCAACATCTGTATTGGAGGTCTATCCATATAATCCAAATCATCTTCATCGTCTAGTATCAGAGGGGGATTTGAATGGTGTAAGGTTGGTCTGCTGCTGACCATTTGGTCCAGATCTGCATTTTTTTAAAGTCACTATCTAAATTGTGTTAAACACTCCTGCAGAATTTTCCTTGCAAAGGCTGCTTCAGGTGCTGGTAATAGTGCAGTGTCTTCACTGCTAGAAGCACAGAATAGTGATGGCCAGACTGCTCTTCATCTTGCTTGTAGGAGAGGGAGTGCGGAACTTGTCGAGGCTATCTTGGAGTACAAAGAGGCTGATGTGGACATTCTTGATAAAGATGGGGACCCTCCACTAGTTTTTGCTTTGGCGGCTGGTTCTCCAGAGTGTGTGCGTGCATTGATAAGAAAACATGCTAATGTGAGATCAAGATTGAGGGAAGGATTCGGCCCTTCACTTGCTCATGTCTGTGCATACCATGGCCAACCTGATTGCATGCGTGTATGAACTTAGTTTTTTTTGGATAGTTTAAGCTTATGCCTCTTGTTCCTTGGCTTCTTACTTTTTCAACACTTTCATATACTCTTTCTATTTGTTGAGGACAGGAATTGTTAATGGCTGGAGCTGATCCCAATGCTATAGATGATGAAGGTGAATCTGTGCTACACAGAGCTGTAGCTAAAAAATATACCGACTGTGCTATTGTTATACTGGAACATGGAGGTTCACGATCAATGGGCATTCGGAATTTGAAGAACATGACGTATGTCCATCTGTTCTGTCTTGCTTACCTTAACTCATCATAATATGTCTAGTGGTATTTAAAGAGAATGATGCCAACTGAAGATATAATTGTCTAATTGATTGCATGTTTAATTTAAGTTGTGGGGGCAGTTTCTGATAATTCATATTGTTAATATTTAGGATTGCACTTAGTGTTGTCTATACTTGGTTTAAGGCTAGTGATCCTTGTCTCACATTGCAAAATTGAATATGCTGACTCATTCTTGATGATGAACATTCTGCATTTTAGTCCATTGGGTTCAACTAAAGATTCCAGATAGTTACAATTTTGAGTGGTTGGGTATGAGTTGATCTTATGGCCTAGGTCTTGTGGAACTCATGTTTCTCATGAGATATACCGTGATGCTTGTTCCTCTATTGTCTAAATTCAATACCCCAAAAATCCAACCACCAGACGTGGGCCGTTGGGGGTTTGATATAACAGTCTTACCCCTGAATTGCAAAATTATATAGAGACTAATTCTGATTGACCCTAAATTTAAAAGCCGTAAATTATCTACTACTTCACAGAAATGGAGTAGAAGAGCATCTTGCTTTATTTCATACAATCCAGGCTCAAAAAAACTGTCCAAACTTGCCTTTTTCAGCTATATAGATTTCGGACAGTTGTTCCTCCACGGTCTATAATGTTTTAAGTGTTGGATTCATTGTACAAATTCTCCTCACTACCATGGCTCATGTTTGATGTGACCGTTCTGCAGTGACCATACCAATTTTTGTAACAATAAGGTTTAGGACATCTAGTACACGTTGGATTATGTACAAACCGAGTGGGGGTGTGTGTGAGAGAGAGAGAGAGAGAGAGAGAGAGGGTGGTGGGGGGCGGGGAGGGAGGGAGGATTGCAGAAAAAGTGCACAGGCTGGGTGTGAGTTGGAATAGTACATTGGCTATAGCTAGAGTTGAGAAAAGCTAACCCGACACGATTACCGACCCGAAATCGACACGAAATTAAGTGGGTTTGGGTATAAATTTTCGACCCGTTTAATTAAATGGGTTGACACGTTCAACCCGTTTAATTAAATGGGTTAGGTTCAGGTCGACATTCTCGACACGAAAAAGTACCTATTTAACCCGTTTAATTAAATGAATTAAATAAGTCAACTCATTTTTCCATTTTTTATCTATCCATTGACTTTCTATCAGATAATTAAGAATATAAAAATTTTTAGAAATTATGAATTATGACGAATCTCCTGAATTTCAAAGAGTAGTTATTTAATGTGATATGTAAACTTACTTTTTAACACTGTAATTGCGTATTAGTTGAAAATATTCAATGCGTAAATAGTCAATTAAGTGACTGAACTTGACCTGTTTATCTTAAACGGGTCAGCCCGTTTAAAAATTAAATGGGTAAAGGTCAAGATTTTTCAACCTGTTTAATAAACGGGTTAGGTTCAGGTTGAGGAATTCTCAATCCATTTAAGTTTGACACGAACACGAACCCGACTCGACACGACCTATTATCCAGCTGTAGGCCTGTAGCTATAGCCGTATAACCTCTTGAACCTTAATGGTTGTAACCCTTATGTACTGCTAATTGATAATGGAAAAGTGTGCTTGGGCCAATTACGTTGTGATTATGGAGTGGCTTAGCTATAATCAAGCTTGGCAAGTCAGTATTTCTGGTGTGAAGTATTGACACTGATGTTCCATCCCGTCAACTATACTTATGACGTTCAAGTAGGTGCTGGTTGGAGCATTCAGTTTCTAAGAGGCAGCTGAATACATGTCGATGACGTCATTTGAGAAATTCAGAAGTGTAGAATAATTGGTTAGTTATGTGAGGCTTTGCAGCAAGAGGTGTTAAAGAGATTACGTCTGTAATTGTGGCCTATGGGGAACTTGAATTACCATGCAGAATAATCCTAAAATGATAGGCTATCTAAAATGATAGGCTATCTCCTTAACGTGGCAAAAAGAGCGAGGCCTGGGTGTAGAAATTCCATGACCACGATGGTATGCCCCGGAAAATAATTGATTTACATGTATTAGCTGTTTTTATGCTGTTCAAGAATATTCTTAGCCATCCATTTTTCTTTATATATCTCTGTAACTGACATAATCAGTGCCACAGACCCTTGCACATCTGTGTAGCAACATGGAATGTGGCTGTTGTGAGGAGATGGGTGGAACTTGCTACCTTTGAAGAGAGAGCTGATGCAATAAACATAACCAGCCCAGTAGGCACAGCCTTGTGTATGGCTGCAGCTGTGAAGAAAGATCATCAAAAAGGTAATGAGAAAGCTGGCTAAACCGTCACCCTCATACTGGTAGTCATACCAAGGCTTTCTTTTTGGTTTTTTTATTGATTGTTTCCATTTGATTACGCATTTTTCCATGTGTACATCTGAAGTAAATTTTATGTGGCTTGTCATGATAGATAGGGTTCTTATTATTCTGGAAGAACTAAAGTCTGTCTAGATCTGATGATGAATGGGTTTTAATTGGCTGAGTGTTGGAGGTATCTCGTTCTATCGGAAAAGTAGAAGATAGTTTTCTAAGTAACTCAAAGAAGGGCATCTTTATTCGTCTTTTTCTGATTGATGTATTTATGTCTTGTTGGAATTGGAATTAGTTGGAAAATTGATTGCAGTTGATCTTTCCAGCTTAATACTTTGGTAGTGTGGTTGAGGTTATTAGAACTATTTTCCTTTGTAAGGATGAACAAGGGTGAAAGGCTTATTATCAAAGCCTTGGAGATCTTGATCATCTTGATTGTTGTTGTTACCTTGTGCTATGAATGATATCAATATAAAGGATCTATGAAATATGATTTAAGGTTGGATGCATGGATTCAAAATGTGGCCGCACCGCGACGAAATGGCCGCGTTGGAAAGGTTTTGGAGTTGGGCGAACTGCGTTTTCATGCCGCGATAGCCGCGGTGTGGAGCATGATTGCCGTATTAGAGTGATTTTGCCGTACTGCGACCGAAACCGAAATCACGACCGAAACAACATTTTGAATCCTTGGTTGGATGTGTGATCTTATTAGGACTAACACCTTCGTAATTAGGTCATATATGGTAAGCATGCTACTGATTCTCATGACAAATGCAGTGAGTATGTAGATTCAAGATTCTGGTTACATTGTTGATTAATGATTACTTTTGACTTGAAAAACCCTAGGTTTTCATGCTGGATATACCATTTTCCATCTAATTCTGCATTCGTTAAGAAAAACAACTGGAGGGGAATGGAGGCTGACCTCTTGTATTCACAGTGAAACAAAGTTAATTTGTTTGTATGGATTTGATTTTGGTTTGTGCGGTGACATGAAAGAGTAGGTGTCATGGAGGAAGAGAGTTGTTCCTTGCACAAGCTGAAGGAATTGAGTTAAGTTCATTACCAGTTTGTGAAATGTCATAGTTCACTCATTTAGAATGGAGATAATACGAATAATCAGATAATGGAATTTATAAAGTTTGCTTATGCAGAGGCTCATCATATGTTTGCATATTCTTTATTAGAATCTGAAGTAATATTCAATCCCCCAAGCATCCTGTGGGGAAAACTCTGTGGCTTTGTTACCCCTCCTTGTCTCTATGCTACCATGTCCCATGAGTGTCTGGTTTACCGCTCATTTGTCTACATTTTCACTTGTACTGTGCCTTTATTGAGTGTTCAAACGTACGCGTGATTCATTGGAAGACATTGAACTTATTCTGAAAGAATAATAAGATCCTTGGGACCAAACCTCTTCTTAGATGGTTCTATCGTTTTAAGTTTATGCTTTATGAATTATTTTAAAAGCATGTTGCTTTGCATCTTTTTATCTTATTTGTCCACATCATCCTCTGAATTATGATTCACGATCCCCCTCTCCCCTGTAAACATCATAGATTCTATGTACTTCTTTATGGTTTTCCCAGCTACTCTTTCTGTTGAACCCTCCAAAGTGTGAAACACCTTGTGAAAAACAATTGTATTGCAGAGGGAAGAGAATTGGTGAGGATATTGCTTGCTGCTGGGGCTGATCCAACAGTCCAAGATGCTCAACAGCGCACTGCTTTGCATACGGCTGCTATGGCTAATGATGTGGAGCTGTTACAGGTGAGAATCCTTGTTAGGTCCAATTCATTTTTGAGTGACTGTCCTTTGAGCTCATTTAGAAAGCAAACATAAGGTGGCGTGATAAACAATCGGTTAATATGCTCAATCATGTTACTGCATATCTTACTTAGATGATGGTGTTCACAGTTCTCTGATCATGATTTCCTAGCAGATAATTCTTCACGCGGGTGTTGATGTCAACATTCGCAATGCTCACAATACAATACCACTTCACATGGCGTTGGCTCGAGGTGCAAAATCCTGTGTTGGCCTGCTTCTGTCTGCTGGCGCCGACTATAACTTTCAGGTTTGAATTCAGCACTTGCTAAAGAAATGTGACTGAAAGCAAAGAGATCGTCCCTCCCCCCCTCCCCCCAATTGTAACAAAAGTTGACTGGGGGTTTGTTTACGTTCCACCTCCATTTTGTTTATTAGAAGAGGGAAATAAAAAAGGAAAAAGAGAAGAGAGTGTTTTTTTTTTTTTTGGGTTTTGTTTTTGGGGAGTGGCATCGGTATCATGGGGAGTGACTTCATATGACATCACAAGCTACTAGCCAACTATGTTACGTGGACTAGGGTCATGGGTTGTTGGACACGGTGCGGATCCGAGTGTCTGACTCGTCAAAGCTCTCACTTTAGACTAACGGGATATTGTCAAAAATTTACATGGATATGCGGACCCATCATTTTACATCTGGAAAGTTGGGATTTCAAACTACTCTTTCATGAATATTTCATTAGTTAAAAGTTAAAAGTCAAAAGGTTGTCCATTTATCAAACCATTAAACATTAAAGAACCATTGAAAAATAATGGACAAGGAAAATGACTACATATTCCTAATTGTTTCATCCCCGCTGCTTTAGAGGTTGTATTACAGGTCTGACATGTATCCCATGTCCTAGCCGTGGAGAGTGGTGTCTGGCATGGGTAAAACAGGGCAAACTGGTGAGTCTAGGTATCATAGCTAGCCAATTTACCAGGAGCTGATCTAGGATCGGTGAAAACATGATAAAAGGGAGGTCTAGAAGGCTGTAGAACCCAAGCTGTCAATTTATGGTTGTGGATGTGAGTAATCATGCTCTGAAGTGGTCTCATTTGATAGCTCATTCTTTAAGATCTTCTGTGTCAAAGATTGCATTTGGTTGAGGTTCTTGTAGCGTAGTTGTTTGGAACAAGGGATTAGCAATACGTGTATTCTAAGAGATCCAACTTGGGTTGTAGATTTTACCGAAAAGTCCTTAAGCATTGGGCAAGCAAGGGAACATATGTTTAGTTTTCAACCATGCCCCATAGCAAGTGTAATAAATGTGGATGGTGTTAAGACACCCATTTGTATGAATAGCAATACATAGGATTATTTTGACTTGAAAGGGTGTGATACATATTGTTGCTTCTTTGGTATGGATCCTTTAGAATAACTTGACTTGGTTAAGGATCTGACTTCTGAGTGAGAAATCAGAAAGATGTTAGCCATTGGCATGCTTTCAGGGAATAGGAGCCCTTAGGATCCTGTTGGGAGTGGGCCTAGGATATGAAATGTTTAGATAGCCGTACCTCTTACACGTAGTGAGGCAACTTGCACTCCAGGTATTTCCAATGAAACTGTGAAATGGCCTTGCCTGGACTTAATTGTCCGACAGGAATTTGGCTTTGTCCAACCTGAATTTGGCATTGTCCAGCCGAAAATTAATTGAGTGGTGGAGAAAAAATTTGCCTGTCTTTATGTGTTGCCCGAATTGTTTGATTTGATATTTGACATGATTCACTCATTCATCACATGAACCCGAGAAACAGCTACCTGTTTGAAAAACTAATTTAAGATTTTGGTTCCAGCAAATGAAGTTATGGAAGTTGATTCAGCAGAAGCTATTCTTGTGCAGTTACAAGGCTGATTGCTTTTTTATAATGACATATTAGCTTGGCATGAAATTCAAAAACCATGGGTGATGTTTTTTGTGATTGGCATCTATACTGTTGCCTTCAAAGATACTATTTTGAATCGAATTTTCTATCCGCCTTAATTGTTCTAATTTCGTGAATGATTAGTAGATGAGTAACCTACAAGTAAACTAATAATTGGCTAGGGAAATGATGAGAGAGGAGATGGAAGATGGAGTTTTTGTCTGTTGATTTAGCTGTGTATGGGGAAGCACTATGTTGAGGAAAAGGGGCAAATACTGTGATCGTGTATGACTATGACCTCGTGTGACGAGATACTTCCTCTGTCCCATAAAAAGAAACCCACAAGTGGAAATAAAATTTTGTTGAAGGAGGATCATTTAATGCACTATTTTCTTTGTGAACTTGACCATTTATTGGTATCAAAAATTGTGAACATACTTCAATATGGCTTTTTCTTCTGCCTATTAAATGATAGAATTCAATATGCTTTTTACTATCGATTGGTGGTATGGTCTTTTCTCTTGGTCAATGCTTTTAGGTCTTCAGTTAAAGAGTGTGGAACCATGTCTGTTTAGATTGGCTGTTTTGGCTTGCCATATATTCTGGAGACATGTTTTAATAAATCGGGGTTTCAATATATGCCTGATCTTGCAACATTATCTCTTTAGGTTCGGTAGTTTCAGCATGTCACATAGTCACATATTCCGTTCATCTTTTAATAATTTTTTTTTCTTATGAAACTATGGATATGCCTTTTATCTTGTCCTCCTGGGCGTTAGTTTGCATCATTTTAGTTTTCAAGAATGAACAAGGAAAAACAATGTTCTGAATGACTGATTGACTAGCATAGTGTTGTCTTGGTCTTGTATTCTCTTAATTTGTTTCAGTATTCCTGTGCGCATTACTCATAATGCCACTCTATTATCAGGATGATGAAGGTGATAATGCTTTTCACATAGCCGCTGATGCAGCTAAAATGATCCGTGAAAATCTTGAATGGCTTATGCTAATGCTCAAGTATCCAGATGCTGATGTTGATGTTAGAAACCACAGGTGATTACCAACTATCTCTTGTATAATTACTGCAAATAATAATGTCTTGTATAATCTGCTATCCTCAGCTGCAACCCCACCATTTTTGTTTTGGGGGGGGGGGGGGGGGGGGGGGGGGGGGGGGGGAGAGCAGTTCCAAAAACTATCTTATGTGTCCTCACACAACCAACTTTATCTGAGGGGGGCACTCTCTATGTTTAACTGAGGAAATTGAAAAATTAAAAAAAAAAAAACACCAAATTCTTAATTTACAGGCTTCAAAATGTCGCAAGCTGGATAGTACATATGCATGACTTGTAGTGAATGCTGATGCATTTTCTTTGATGGTCAACAGTGGCAAGACCTTAAAGGACTTTCTGGAGGCCCTTCCACGAGAATGGATTTCTGAAGATCTGATGGATGCACTTTTGAACAAGGGGGTGCAATTGTCTCCGACAATGTGAGGGATAAACTTAGATTAAACTTTCTCAAGAATCCTTTCTATTGTCTCACTGCTGATAATATTTAGTGTGTCATATGTGATCTTAGATATGATGTTGGTGATTGGGTGAAATTCAGAAGAAGTGTGACGACTCCAACATATGGATGGCAAGGTGCTAAACACAAGAGTGTTGGTTTTGTACAAAGTATCCCAGATAAGGACCATCTTGTCATTTCATTTTGCACTGGAGAGGCTCGTGTTTTGGCGAATGAAGTTATAAAAGTGATTCCATTGGATAGAGGGCAGCATGTGAAGCTTAAACGGGATGTCAAGGAGCCAAGGTTAGATTCTATCTGTTTCTATGCATAAGCGTGTTTCGTAGACTATAATTCTGCGAAATGGTGGAACTCTGGTTCATAGAATGCATGAAATTTCTATCTTTGGCTGTGATCTTGAAGGGTAGGATCATGTTATGTCTTAGGTTTGGATGGCGTGGTCAATCACGTGACAGCATTGGAACTGTTCTATGTGTGGATGATGATGGGATATTGCGGGTTGGGTTCCCTGGAGCTTCCAGAGGATGGAAGGCTGATCCTGCAGAGATGGAAAGAGTAGAAGAGTACAAAGTTGGGGACTGGGTACGTATCCGTCCAACTCTTACTACAGCCAAGCATGGTTTAGGAGCTGTTACTCCAGGTAGTATTGGTATTGTGTACTGCATTAGACCAGATAGTAGTCTGTTGCTGGAGTTGAGCTATCTACCAAATCCATGGCATTGTGAGCCAGAGGAGGTTGAGCATGTCGAGCCTTTCAAGGTGAAGAAACTTATCTTTCATTTTGTAAAAGGTCTTTTTATTATTGTGGTTATTCCTCTTTTCAAATTTTGATTAATTTGCTTTGCAATTCCTTGCAGATTGGTGACCGGGTCTGTGTCAAGCGCTCTGTTGCAGAGCCTAGATATGCTTGGGGTGGTGAGACTCATCATAGTGTGGGAAGAATAAGTGACATAGAGAGTGATGGCCTTTTGATTATTGACATTCCCAACCGGCCAATTCCATGGCAAGCTGACCCTGCTGACATGGAAAAAGTAGATGATTTCAAGGTAGTATCTACCTCTTTTTGTGTGATGATATATACTTTTTTGATAAGAAAGTATATATACTTTTGAATTATGTGTCAATGGCTCAGGTCCTTTATTGATGGTCACAGGTAGGAGATTGGGTTAGAGTCAAAGCTTCTGTTTCCTCTCCTAAATATGGATGGGAAGATGTCACCAGAAATAGCATTGGGGTCATTCATAGTTTGGAGGAGGATGGGGACATGGGTGTCGCCTTTTGCTTTCGAAGCAAACTCTTTTGCTGTTCTGTGACCGACATGGAGAAGGTGGCACCTTTTGAAGTTGGACAAGAGGTTCATGTGATGCAATCTATTATGCAGCCTCGACTTGGTTGGTCTAATGAATCTCCTGCTACGGTGGGAAAAATCGCGAGAATTGACATGGATGGTGCCTTAAATGTAAGTAGCATACTTTTTGCCCGTCTTAACTTTGCCTTCCATTTTGATTCCGTTTATTTTGAATTCTTGGAACTTGCTGACCTTCTGCACTGTTTGTTGACAATCAAATTCATGTTTGGGCTTCACTTACGTTTTGATCTACATCGCATTGATGCCCAACTTATGTTAGATCACCGGTGGACCGAGATTGCCAATTGTCCTTCATTCATTATTACTTTTTGAAAAAGGCCCTTTAGGTTTTCGCCTGACATCGTTTACTACTATGCTGTTACCTCTCTATTGTCAGCATTTTTCGAGGCTCTTGAAAACGTGTCATGTTTGAAAATTTGAAAATTATTTTGGTCGAGAGGGCATTTGTCTTCATACAGTCCTACCGCCCCCCCCCCCCAAAAAAAAAACCCAAAAAGGGAAAGAAGAGAAAGGTGCAAACTATCGGAGGGTGTGTCATGTTGCAGTTGTTAAATTTAATTGGTGGCAATTAGCCCTATATTTGGCAGCATTGGCCACCTGGACAAGGTATTGAAGTGTGGACAGGATAATCAAGTGTAAAAGGTCTGCAAATAAGATGATTCCGTGAAACTGATCCCTCCTGCTTCTGATGATAAATAGGAGGTTTCTTATCTGAAATATACAGTAGATATAGAGGGAGAAGACTCACTCATAAACTTAGTTACAGTATCTGTGGTTCTGTACTTCCCCTGCCTATACATGTGGTTAGGCTTTTTCCAACTTTTTGGTCTTTTCTTGTAGGACATGGTGAAATTTTGCTGCTCATTTTAACATTGTGCCCTGTGGAATAAGAATTAGTTATAGGCGAATATAGGATTCCCTTAATCAAACATGTCTGGCATTCCTGCAGGCTTTAGATGCACTAGATGCAATCTTATACTTTGTAGTTTTTTACTATTGTTATTTTTCTATTTTGAGATACTGTTATTGGAGTATCTGTATTTGATCTTTGTGGAGATTGGACTCACAATAATTGCATCCGTGGGTTAGGTTTGATAATCTGCACACAAAGCACGTGTAGTTAACATTGAGTCTGTTCAAGCCTTGTACTAAGTGAATTAGGTTGGAGTTGAGGTTTTTTACAGTCATTACCTTTAGTCAAGTGACCTGAGCTTTTGGTTGAACTCTTCGAACTTGGTAACCGTGAGGAAAAACAAATGATTTAGGCCCTGTTTGGCAAACAGCTGTTAGCTGTTAGCTGTTTGTATTAGCTGTTAGCTGTTTGAATTAGCTATTTGTATTAGCTGTTTGAATTAGCTGTTTGTTGAAAAATTGTTTGGTAAAATTAGCTGTTTCTGATAAAGTTGTGAAACAAAAAGCTAATTCTTCAAAAAGCTCATGGAATTAGCTTTTCCAAATTAGCTTTTTGGACCCAAAAAGCTCTTTTAAAAAACTCTTTCACCAAACACCCAAATTAGCTTTTTACTTGGTCAAAAAGCTAATTTTGGTCAAATAAGCTTTTTTTGGCCAAAAAGCTCTTCAAAAAGCTCTTTGCCAAACAGGGCCTTAGCTTTTTTGGACTAAGCTTTAATTGTTTGGACTTCCCTTTGGTTGTGGCTAAACTCGTAAACAAATATGATGCCTTTTTTTTGGGGGGGGGGGGTTGGTATTTGGATCATTAAGATAGAGCGAAAAATGGCATAGAAGCTTCTCTGGGGCATAAGGATGAGTGGATCAAGACTCTGCATTTTTGGAGGAAGGATCTTTGTTGTCTGGTAGATGCTGTTGATCTTGTTGATAGTTTCGGTATGGGATGTAGTTGGATGTACCTGCAATGGCTGCAATACATGCTTAGCTTTTGGTTTCTCCCAAAAAAATATTTCAGGAAAGAGACTTGAGCACAAGTGTTCTATGTGAGTTTCTGTCTTCTGTTGACAACTGTATTTTTTTCTTATTGGTTCTTTTGTTTTGATTATGTGTAGTCTGACTTTCTATTTTAAAAAAAAGTACCTACAGTTTTGACCTCTGTATGCTTTGCTCCTGTTCTCATGAATGTTTTTGTACTGAACAAGCTTAATGTTATTTCTTTGTAGGTAAGAGTAGCTGGTAGATCCAGCTTGTGGAGAGTCTCCCCTGGAGACGCTGAACGTCTATCAGGTTTTGAAGTGGGTGATTGGGTGCGATCAAAACCTTGCTTGGGTACCCGACCCAGTTATGACTGGAACGCCATAGGCAAGGAGGGTGTAGCAGTTATTCACAGTGTACAGGACAATGGTTATCTAGAGCTGGCTTGCTGTTTTCGGAAAGGAAAGTGGATTACTCATTACACAGATGTAGAGAAGATGCCTCGTCTCAAGGTTGGACAGTATGTCAAATTTCGTGCTGGACTAGCAGAGCCAAGATGGGGTTGGAGAGGTGCCAAACCCGATTCCCGAGGCATTGTCACCAGTGTCCACGCCGATGGCGAAGTAAGAGTGGCATTCTTTGGCTTGTCGGGGCTATGGAGAGGAGATCCTGCTGATTTGGACACAGAGCCTGTGTTTGATGTGGGTGAGTGGGTAAGATTCAAAGATGATGCTGGAAACTGGAAATCTATCAGACCTGGAAGTATTGGAGTTGTTCAGGGTCTAGGATACGAGGGAAACGAATGGGATGGAACCATCTTTGTTGGTTTCTGCGGGGAGCAAGAAAAGTGGGTGGGTCCGAGCTCTCATCTCGCGAGAGCTGATAAGCTGATACTTGGACAAAAAGTTAGAGTGAAATTCTCAGTGAAGCAGCCTAGGTTTGGCTGGTCAGGGCATAGTCATGGGAACATCGGGACAATAGCAGCCATTGATGCTGATGGCAAGCTAAGAATCTACACCCCAGCGGGCTCGAAGACTTGGATGCTGGACCCATCTGAGGTTGAGGTAGTTCAAGAGGAAGAGCTCGGGATAGGGGATTGGGTCAAGGTCAAGGCATCGGTGATAACCCCAACTCACCAATGGGGAGAAGTGAGCCATTCGAGCATCGGGGTAGTTCACCGGATGGAGGAAGGGGAGCTCTGGGTGGCTTTTTGCTTCATGGAGAGGCTTTGGCTTTGCAAGGCGTCGGAAATGGAAAAGGTTAGGCCGTTTAGGGTTGGGGACAAAGTGAGGATCCGCGATGGGCTTGTGGCACCTCGATGGGGATGGGGGATGGAAACTCATGCTAGCAAGGGAGAAGTAGTTGGGGTGGACGCCAATGGAAAGTTGAGGATAAGGTTTAGATGGAGAGAAGGAAAACCGTGGATTGGAGATCCTGCTGATATTGTTCTAGATGAGGCCTAACCGATGTAGAGAACCGAATACCCTACCCCCCACCCCCTCTAAAACTCTCAGGGTGACCCTACATTGCCTTCCAGTCTTCCATGGGCCGTGTGGAAAAAAGAGACCTATTTTTCAGGCAGCCTCAAGATAATTTCGCCCATCAAAGGTTCTCAGAGGATGCTGGCCAAACTGATCCCAGTGGTGCCTTCCCTGCATCTGTTCTCTACTCTTATCAGCATGTCATGGGTGGTTCGTTGGCAGAACTCGTTAACTACTAATAACGATGATGGCAGTCGAGGAGGCGAGTTTATGTGGGCTTGTTTTCAATGTTTGACAGGTAAATATTTGAGCTGAAGAAGGGAAGTTGAGCAGTATAAGATTTGTATTTCAGTTAAAGGCGATGTCAACAGCCCTCTCTGAGCTGAAGTAAATAGAGATGGATATATATGGAAACAGAGAGCTGGCACTTGTACAAATTGCATGTCCATCATTATCTTTCGAGTCATTGTTTTTGCTTCACTTTTTGTGGTTTGCTTCATTAGTGTCATATAAGCTTCTGCCCAGAGACTCATTATGTGTTTTCGTGAGCCCATCTTGCTGACTAGCTAGTCCTTGCTAATTTGCCTAAGTTTGTGTACCTGAATATCTCTAGGATAGGCCATTATGGGATCGGTTTGCGCTCAAGTTACAAATGCTGTTGTGAATGCATTAGTCTTTGCGCCTCTTTTGGCAAATTATGGCATACTTAGTCTTCCGGGAGCACGTACTCTCACTGCGGCATATATATGCTTTTTTCAATGTTTATTTGTCATATGAGTGGTTATTAATATATATTTTACTTATGTGGCTTCGGGGAGTATATACTCTCAGATGTATGATGTAGGTTTTGGTCTCTTTTTGCATAAAAAAGAACCGTGGGTAGGTCCTACGATTCTTACAAGTTGGACAATCGGCCTCATGACACAATTCCTCCCTATCCTCTTGAATCTCCAAACGTAATCCTGCTTTTGCCAGGCCTCAGGAGGCTGTGGTACAAGGACCGGTTATGGGTACGTAATCTGATTAACTATGCGTTTTTCATTGGCTGTCTGTAATGATAAACATTCGTCGCATGATCAACGTTCACCAGACGGTGGGCATGGACTCAGGCTAAGTTAGCATAACCATTTTGAATTGATCAGATTGGAATGGTGAACGTATTCCTAACTAGAGCTATCACTTAAGATTCATTACAAATTATTAAACTATTTTAGTTCATCCCTAGAATTTCTGGAATACTGGGCGACCAACTTTGAATATTTACAGATATGTGCTTTAATTGACGAACATGTAAAATCCTTATACTGAAACCGATTTTGATCAGGCTGTTATTTTTTGCCAGCAAGGTAGTGCATCACTTATAATAACAAACTAAATAAAAGGATGTTTGAAGCCGCGAAGTCACACATGGACACCACCACGTGACATTGGTGTTGACAACATAGCTATATTACAACAAAAAAGGCTAGCATTCTTTACCCCCTTGCAAACCATTTTGCATCTTAATGTTTAACTTGTCATTTTGTTGAGTGTGGTGACAACCATCATGTACCTAACGTTTCAGTCTCTTAACGTGTTGCAGTTTTTCCTGCACCAAGCAATAGAATTAGTTACAAAAATTTTAAATTCATGCCTCTCTCCTCATCGTGGTTGGCTCGCCTGTTGGCTTCGTTACTTTTCTCTTTCGTTTGGTTGAACGGGCTTCATGCGATGATTTCTCCTCAGCTTCTGACGACTTTGTGGTTGGCAGAGAATTCAAAGTTATTAGGACAACCTAAGGATACTCCTAGATACATTAGTCTTTCATATTAACATCACTTATAACATCATCTCTTTAGGATCCATAGTGTGGTTATGTCAGCCAAGACTTGCTCTTCTGAATGGTATATTTTGTGCTGAACACAGCACCATATAAGACATCGAACATTTATCAAAGTATTCAATCTTCTTCTTTGCGTAACCTTTTGATAAGTTGAGTGAAGAGATGGAGATATCTTCGAGTCCACAGTTACCTTTCACTTCCTTGAGAGTCAGCTTCCATATAATTATCGCGTCGGAGATGTCAAAGGGCTAGTGCTGCCCGCACTCTCTACACTTGTCATACCGGTTAAAGCCAAACTGCAACTCAAACTACATGGATCAAGACACATGCCAGAGCAATTTGCTATACTAACTTCCCTTCTTAGCCCTGCACACTTGTCATCGACTCTAAGCTAGACCATTCACCGGACAGTGGACAGTTAGCAAATGGAGGGGTAGGACCTTCAGCAACGAATCCTATGCACTTTTCTCCGGCCTCAAGAGGTTGAGAACCTCATTCACTTCCACTTAGCTGGGGTCGTTCACTTTCTTAATTTCCCCATTGCTGAATGGGTTACACTTAACAGGGTTTGCAGCAACAACCTCGATCATAAGTTTCATATTTGAACAACTTTGTTTTTTCAATCGAACCACCCCTCTGCATCAGCACATCAACTTGTTTTCCATTTCTTCTACATCACATCACTAGCTTGTAACTTTTAAATGTTCCTTCACAATCTCTAGGTTATTTGGTTCAAGCCGAAGAACTTATCTTTTAAGTCACATGTAGTCCGCGCAATGTCACCCAAACCCAAGGCGCTTTGGCTCCCTTAAATAATGCTTTTGTGTTATTAGCTTCAAATTCAAGAACCAGGGAACAGAGATTGATGACTGACTCAAATTAGCCCGGTTTGAGATTTGAGGCTGCCAAGTTAGGATTAAGAGTAATAGCCAACTGTCTAAAAAGGGCCTCCCAACATCTAAAACAACGTAGCTGAAGCAAACAAGTTCAACGCCAAACAAGTAGCATGCCGAGGCATCATAGAAATCACCATTTTTGAAACATCTATTCTCTTCGTCTTTCAAAAAACTGACTTTTTGAAAGATTTCGTGAGGTCCGTCCATTTGAATAACAACTTCAGCAATTTCATCGAACTCATGCTCCTCTAGTTGAGCATGAATAAGTGTGGATTGGAGGGGATTGTCTATACCCCTATCAAACAAGAACTCCATTTTCAAACAACCCAAAAAGATATATAGAAGGAAGTCCATTGATAACCAACCAAAACAGAGCACAAAGACCAGATAACATCCAGCTCCAAAATTCCCAAACTAACAACTCAGAAATGAAGTATATTGGGACAAACCTAGTAAATTCCAATCAAGTAACACATAATTAATAGACAGGAACAAGCACACCTGAGTTTCTCAAAGCGCCTACTTTGATTGATGTAACCAGCCATGCTCTAGTTATTACAATTCTTAACTTCCGTGCTTGGGAGCAAAACCCTAGTTCTAAAAGTGACAAGGAAGAAAAAAAAAAAGAAAAAAGATGAAAGGATAACAATTGGATTAGTCAGCATTTGGCGGGGTACGACTGGTGACAACCATCAACTGACCGCCGCCTGGTGCCAGCGACCTTTAGCTGCAGAAGACAGGATTGTATGTGTTATGGGGTGGACCAGTTGTAAGGTATGAGACTTGTCCCATATCGGTTGTATGGGTAACTGATGAGGGGTTTGTAGACCAAATGGGCTCTCTCACCTAATAAGCTAGTCTTTTGAGATGAGTTCTCTTATTTGGTCTGTAACAGTATGATATTTTTGCATAAGTTCAGTTAAAAGAATATGTTTGGTCCGGCTGTTATTATTCATTTTTTTTTAAAATTTTTTGGCCAATCCGATGCCTACCAAGTTCGCAACAAAAAAATATGTTCCCTTCTTGGGTCAGGCATCATGCTGTCAGACAGCTTATATAGACGACATTTCCTTGTCAAATAAGATACAATACACAGGTACCACAACAAAGTCATTGCTAAATACACCTTTCAACTATGCATGAATAATGCTGGCGATATCTACCAACTTAATAATTACCGAAACAGCATGAAACAATGGAGCCTTCAGATACATGCTCACAATCAAAATCATCCCCTGAATAATCGTAAAAGATAAAGTTTTGTTAATCCAAGCCATCTGTTTCTGCAAGCTTCCTCCCATGGCACTTGAGGAAGCCATCAACAAGGGCATCTCTCATCCATGCATGTCGGCAATTCTTAGCTGCTTCACTAGCAGTCAGCCAATATCTGACACGAGTACTCTTCTCGGGCCATGATTCAAGCTCTTCCGTTACTAGCAAAGCAAACATGGCTGCTTTACACAAGCCTTCTGGGCAGAACTCACCCCGATGAGTTTTGCTCTTGAATTTGTAATATCCAACAAGATCCTAAAGAAACAAGGTGGGGATATCCAGTTGAAGCCAAATGATATGAAGTTTCTATTTATTTATTTTTTTAAACCAAAAAACAAAGATAGTAAATGATAGCCTTTTGAGGCCTACAAATGATAATTTCTCTAGGCCCAAAAAAAAAAAAAAAAAAACAGGGGCAGATAAACAAGATTATGGATTACTGCAATTAGTTAGCAGAAGGGTAAGGCTGAGTTAAATGCCTCAATTACCCAAATTTGTCCAACCCCAAAAAGAATATGTATCAAGCAAAGGAACTTGTCCCAATTTCAAATTTGGAATAGAGAATTTCTATGCATTGTTTGGATACTTTTTTGACTCAACGTTAACTCTTTTGCCTAATTGTCGCAGCTCGGATTAGACCAGTCTATCAGACAGTTTTTTTCTTCTTTAACAGATTACAATGATCAATGGATATAAGATGGTAGTTAGATAAATGATACCTCACAAGTGCCAATGGCTATCAATAGGCAATACCCAATAGAAAAATGGGCGACAAGAAAGCCTTTGAAACACATGTTGCTTAAAGAGAGTTTAACCCATACCCGGATACACCCCAAATTTCCACTTTCTTGTTATCACGTCACTGCAGGTCTTTGATAGCCGACTAGGGATAGGGTTTCTTCCCATCAAAGGCAAGTAGGCAACTAGGGATGGGTATATTTTGGGATCTAATTAGAGAGAGGGGAGATGGTGATGACATGGAAGGAGATGCGCATACTTGAATTTGACCTTAAAGATTCTATATCCCTTTTGTGTAACATTCCATCTGCCACTTTTTGGTCGATTTCATATAAATTGTCTCCACTTTCTCCAATTTCCAATGAGATTGTGTGGCACATAACATGGACGAAAAGGACTCCGGAAAATTTGGGCTCAAATTTTTGCACTTCATTTGTGATGAGGGCAAAACCTCCCACTCAAACGCCCCCGACCAGGTTTGTACTCAACCTTAACAATGCTGAGCTGAATCTCACCAAACCACCTCTTTCGTGGATAACTTTTAGGGAACATGGTGTGGAATATCATCAGCACAACTGCATCACGTATCAGTACAAGGAAAGGAAACTGAATACCACGAAAAATGAATATCCATTTATTGACATCTTGAAGTGAAACCTTGCTCCAAAACTGGGTGCTCGTGGCTTCAGATTGGCGCATTAAAAGGAGAATAGCAATGAACACATAACTTCAAGGATAGCAGTACTCACTTCTGCGTGGCACAGCCTCTTTGGATGCTCAGTTGGGCCAGATTGTAAGTCTGGTAGGGTTATTTTATAAAGAGATGTCACAGTCGATATGGACATTACTGGCAGTAATCTAAATCATTCAAACAAGCCCTTTACTCATTTTCTGAATCAAAAACAGAATCAAAGAAAACAAAATTCAACCCCACAGAATCTCTCCCCCTCAATGAACAAGTGATTCTGTGATGAGAGGTTTTCCTCTCCAGTCTATGTTTGATTAAGATGCTCACATTAGCATACCCAATTATTAGAAAAGCTAAAGAGGAATTCAGTACACAAATTAAAAGAAAAGACAACAGGGATACAGCACCATTAGATTCCCTCTAACTACGGCTTCGTCTAACGGCTTCCCTTGCAGCTGCCTCCTCAACCGTCTCGTCATCTTCCCACCCTCCCTAACATTAGTGAACAAAGAGTGAGATACTCATCTTGTGAGAAAATCATGGGAAGTAAGGAAAACTAGACATGATATGCACAAGCTATATGCGCAAGTTATACGTCAAAGTAGAATCACAATCCTGACTTCACAGGCATCTTTACATAAGCTTAAAAAGAAAATTGCATGTAGGCTGCCTTCACTAAACCCCCCCCCCCCAAAAAAGAGAGAGAGATAGAGAGAAGCTTCTACACAAATAATTTACTCCATATCCGTTTTCATGTTTTTCTTTGAAGGAATTCATGGGATAACCCTTCTCTAACCAAAGTTCAGAGTTCACTGTCAAAGGTCATGGCTCATTCAATCATTTGCCTTAACAGAGGCATTATTTCTGAATTCACCATTTGAATCCCAGACTTTAACTCTTCAATAAATATAGAGGACTTTTTCTAGCTAATGACTTACCCTATTCTCCATTTCAAATGCTATTCGTGGGGCCGGAATGTAGCTAGAAATTAATATACTCTCTACAAATTCCTATGCACCATCGGCAGACTGGAAACCTCAAGTGATCATAAGCAATGCAAGCAAATGTCTTACTAATACATCATCGCAGCTGCTTCTGAAGAAACAGATGTTCCCCCCTTTCATGTGCTTCTAATGAGAAAAGAGCCAACATTGGATAAAGAAAACTGAAGGCTTATGATCCACGCAATTCACATTTCATTTTCTTTATCATAATAAAATAGAAATTTAAGAACGAAGCGAAAAATTTTCCACAAAACTCAATCAATAAGCTGAAAGATTGAAAGCAGCAGAGCAGCCTTTAACCACAGAAGCCATGAAGACCATGCTTCCTAAATAGGATAGTTTACATAGCAATTAAGGATCCAGGATAAGTCTTAGGTAGAATGAAATTTGATAGCACTAGTTTGAATCTATCCGCCCCATATTCCCTTAGGAAGCTGAAGGGTCATTATTAGGCAATTTTCCAGCATTCAGTAAGTGTCTGACAACAAAATGCTTCACTAAATTGTTCGCTATTTCTTGTTGCAAAATTAAAACAGTCAATCTTTCAAATTTAGGGCCCAGTGGGAACAATGTTTCTACAATTCAATAGTCGGGGTGAGGCTAAGCATATTTGGCCCATAAGCCTTAGACGGATAGATCTAGGTAAGACTTCACAGTATTCGTTTGGTTACTTTGGTAAGCTTTCGTTCGATGCCAAATGAATAACTACTCTTCATATAATCTATGCCAAAAGCAGATAACCAGAGATATACATTTTGTTTTTGTTTTTTTGGGGGGGGGGGGGGGGGGTGTTGTTCTATGCTGCAAGCCTGCAGCAGATTTTCAATCCCATACTCAGAATGACTAAATTATCGTCCTCCACCCATTCATGGTTCACCCCAAAAAAATACAAAAAGGAAAAAGCAAAGTAGACAGGTATGAGAGAGAAAAATAATGACAAGGGATAATCGAAAATAAAGCCTGCACACCTTAGGAAAGAGAAGACCTGGACCACATTGTGAGTTGATCATAAGCACCTCAACATCGTTCCCTGAGTCATCATTACCAGTGTCACTATTTTCATACCCGAATGAAATACACCTTCGGGGGGGGGGGGGGGGGGGAAGCTTGTCAACATCTAATAGATCAATAGGACCCCTTTCCTCCAACAAGAGCTTGGTACACAGAATGTCAAATCACAAAAAAGAAACAAATGTTCATCACAGCTTTCAGACATCTGCCAATACTCTTGCAGTCCTAACTAGCAAAACTTAACTAAACCTTCTACATGTAATGCTAACCCTAAAAAATAGACAGAAATGCAGAAAAGGAAACAAAAATGTATGAAGCTAAGTGGGACTTCGAGTGATAGCATTATGGGTTCAGCTCCACATATTGGTGAAGAGATGTATCTTCTTTCTTTTGGTTTGTCTCTTGAATCAGCCTCTCCACTTGCACAAGTAGGTTGCCTAATCCAAGTCCTCCCTCTGCCCCAAGCTTCGCCTAGCAGGATTCATTCGGATGGTGGTGTTGTAAATTTTTTTCCCCTATTTAAAATGATCAAACTTTATATCCAAAAATTACCAGAAAACAAAAACCTGCATGTCAAAAGGTGGTCAAGTCGATCATCATCATGTTACACTAGCTTGAAGGCATCGGGAAAATCATAGGAGTAAAAACACATAATCAGTGACTGGAATACTTGCTAGTAGGTTACAAATGCGAATTTTCTCATGCCAAACTGGGCACAGAAATCACCAGACCAAAAGTAGACCAATCTCGACATGTCCAGTACTTCAGTTCAAGGATTCCACCTCTAAGTCCAGTGTTGGACTGTAGATTGCACGTGGAGAAGTCTGTACCATATTGCTATGGCTGAATACAATGGTACTAGTTTAAGTTTCCTGCCGTGTACGGATACAGCAATTTGGCAATAGAATTGACTAGAAAAGACAAGATTCCAAATTAACAGGGGACATTTGACCAAAATTCTATAACGTTCTTTAAGAATTCCTAATGTATTTTTTTGTTGTATTGTTCCGGGGGAGGGGGATTATAAAAACTCCCTGTTTTACAATTCCAACATCAATGGCCACAGTTTTGTTGCTTCAACAAAATGCAAAGGAGCATGACAGGTTTCCTATTTCAAACCTAACAAACTGCCTAATATGCCGGAAATGCGGCAAACATGAAGGAAAAACAATATGGTGAGCCTTCCTTCTAGCCAAGACATAATGTCTGAAGATGATGAAGTTATCAGGGTTCCTATTTCCAAATCTAGTTGGGCAGGTCAGTAGGTGCTATCTATTCAGATACATAGTCCACCCTTGTTGTCACAGCACCGAATTTGGAGCTCAGTTTGGACCTGGAAAAAGGTGATCAGATGGTCAGGCCAAAGCAAAACTTCAGGTCCACCAAAGCTGTAAAAAAGGAAAAGACATGCTATGAGCCGAAGATCACATTGGCTATCTATCTGCAGTTAAGTATCATACATTCACATGCAAAAAGAAAGGCGCATGGAGCTATTTTGAGCAAAATGCCCTCAGCTAAAGCGAGCTGTAGACATAATTTCCTTAGGTGCCCAAGGGAGAAGCAGAGAAGCAAATAGATATGATTCCCAAATACATTCAACCAAATTAGTGACTATAAGAACCCTTCAAACCCCCCCCCCAAAAAAAAGAAAAGAAAAAGAAAAAACAAATTGGTGACTAATCATACTCTATTCTTCCAGCCTAGCATCATCCACTTGTCTCTGTTTTGCTTCAAGGTTTACAGAATCATGCAAAAGAAAAAAGTGATAACATAAATATTTGTGAGGGAATTAAAAAAGAGAAGAAAAATGGCCTTTGAATTAGATTCCTTCGGACTGGTAGATGGAAGAGTAACATGGGTTGAATAGAAATGACGTTTGTAAATGGAGTTAGGCAGTCTGGAGTACCAGGGGTTGTTGAGCTGGATCAAGGCTGCATCCACTAAACGGTTATGGAAAGTTTGTGCCGAGGAGTCAGTCTAGGTAAACAAATCAATTTGTTTTGTATCTTTTGAAAGGCCTCACTCCAACATGCTGCCTAAAGCTTATCAGTCTGACCTGCAGACTGCTATGCTAGTGTAGTGCATTAAATAGTAATACAATAGCAAGCAAAAGAGAAATCTATCATAATCTTATCTAATTTAGAGACGGGCAGAAGTCAAATCTTCTCAATTCAGAATGGCTTAACTTTTTGATGGTGAGCTGTCAGGCTTGAAGATCAATTCTCCAGAAGAGGAACAAGTTAGTAGGCCTGCCTTGCTGCTAGTATCAAAGCTGGACTGTCCTTAAAGCTTGTTTATAAGTTGTTTGCAAATGTTCATGGAAAGCTTTATAGAACAAGTGTGTGTGGAAAGCTGTGCCTAGGAAGCAACGTATGGCAAGGGCATGCCACATGCAATGAAAGGAAATCTCTAAGCTTCTGAACCTTACAAGACAACCTAAGATTCTGGCCGGTAAGCCCCAACTTTTATATGATTTGTCCTAAGCCATGATACCAAGCCCTCTTTCGTGATCTTATTCTCAGATGCTGGAGGAGTCTCTTGAAGATAAATGGAATGGAGACTAACTTCTTGTGAAGAATTTACCATCAAGTTGTTTTACTTTCAGGTTATTCCTTTCAACACTGGAATTCAGATTTTCGAAAAGCTAATATACGATAGGAGATCATATGAAGACTCCTGCTCCCTTACAAGTCTTTTTCTTTAGTCAAATGACTGATTGGGAAAAGATTCTTACTTTGGGTATTCATGGAGAAGAGGGATTGGCTATTCACGGAGACGAAGGATTCTTACTAGATAGATGCTTTATATGCAAAAAGCAGTTGGACTCTATCAGACATCTTTCTCATTGTCACATTCTTTTTCCCTTACGGCAACCAGCCTTTGGTTGTTGGGTATCTCTTATGTTTTAGTAGGTTATGTGAAGCTCAAAGCTAGGCTTGGGAGGGGTCTTTAAAGAGGAAAGGGGGAAAAACCATTAAGGATGGTTAACCATGGTACTACTGCTTTGGTTAAAATAAATAAATGGGTTTTTGAGAGAGGAACACACCAATCCATATAATTAGGGATAACCTCTGATTACAATGATTAAGGAACTTTACATTTGGGAATTGGGATGCCCTTAGTTTTGAAAAAAGCAAGCTTGAGGCGCATCTAGGTGCATTGAGGCGTGAGGCGACCAGTGTGGCCCTCACAATGGGTGAGGCGACCAGTGTGGCCCTCACAATGGGTGAGGCGAGGCGAATTCTTTAAGCGTAGCGAGGCGTGCGCCTCAATCTGAGGCGCGAGGCAACCAAAGCGAGAGCTTTATTGATCTTAATTGATTGAAGCTATAGGATAGATAGGAGAACTTTTGACCCTTAAAATCACCGACTTTGTTACAATTAACACTTGCATTAGTCTTATATTGCAATTTCGAGCATAACCACTCATGTAATTGCATGCAATAGCTGCGAAATCATCCATAAAATTGACAGACCCTAAGATTGCAAAACCCTAGTTTTCGAACTGTCCTTTGATTCAAATTGGGAGCAAGTATGGAGACCTAATGATGCTAGAGGGGGTCGAATGTCCATCTTCATATTGTTTCGGTGGTTGATCTTCACCGGAATTAGTGTAGTGTGCTCGGTTATCAGCCTTCTTCTTCTATGGTGTGTGGGGGGTCATTAGAAGTCTAGATGGGAAGGGGCTAGGTTAGAATTTGTGCATGTTATTTACTTTTTCATTCATAGTTTTATTTAGTAAAGATTTGCTATAATCTTAATTTGTTTATTATGTAAAATTCTTTCATTTTCCTTTTGTCTTTTATTTGGGAAAGAATCAGCCATATTTTTTTATTTCATTATATTTTTCTGAGTTAAAGAAGCCTTTTTTCTTTCCTTTCTCTCAATTCTGATTTTTTTCCTTCCTTTAAAAACTTATAGCATGAATGTTTGTTACTACATATCATTTTGATTTCTATTTAAATAATATAATTTACTTTTTATCGTATTTTAAACTATTTTTTTACGACTGTTTTTAACATTGTAACGGTTAATATTGATATCTTACTCCATGTCAATGCAATCATATAAATCATTTGGGCAAAATCTATTTGTTGAGTACATTTTAAGCATTTCTGTATAAAGGTCCGCCTTCCATCCATGATGCATGCGCCTTCTCCTTGAGGCTCACGCCTCGCGCCTCGGAACCCTCGCCTCAGTGTGCCTCGCGCCTTTTAAAACTAAAGGGATGCCTTCTCTGCAAATATATGATAGATAGATAGATAGATAGATCCACATCGCAGCTTAGAGTCCAATGCCTTTTCCTTTTTTTGTTTTTTCCTTTTTTTCCCCGGGGAGTTGGTATCTTTACCCCTAAATTGCATAGTAGTAATTTCTATTGAAAACTAGATTAATTACTATTGACTACTTACTACTTCTCAAAAAAGATGTGGAGCAAAATTTGGTTAGGCAAATAAATAGCATATATCGACATGCAATAGATTTACAATTTCAACCTTTGGCACCCTTTGTGCTAAAACTTCCTGTAAAGGATCCAATCAAGGGTTTCCAAGGAGTTTAGCTCAATTATTTGTTAATTAAACTCTTCAGAAATGTGGACATGATATGACAAAGAAATGTCCAATTAGGACAAAGATAGACAAAACTCCCTACGAAACATAATTACCTTTGTTCAACTCTCAAATCTGGGGCCATGCTTGATCTTTGTCTCCAAGTCTAGGTGGCATAGGTTCAATGATTAGAGTGGAAAACCAACAGAGAACTAAGCTAGTTATTTAGAACTTTGGGAACACCTGCCATGGCATAATAGGATTTCTTCCATCCAATCATATCCTCATGTAATGAAGCTTAACAAGATACATAATCCAACTAGACCCAAACACAAGGAAAACTCCAAATAAAGTTGATCAACCAATTCCAATTCGATGCACGGAATGAGACAGCCAATACATAAATGCTATGAAACGATTCATGCCCAGTGTTACTGTGTTAGGTAGTCGCTCAGGTGCACAGCGGCCTCACAAAAGACACAATTGGCCATTAGCCAATAGCAAGCAAACATAACATGAACAATTACACCCCCCTTGAATTAATTTAACGAAAGTGTAACAATCAACACAAGAATGCAGTTTCCATCACTGTTCCCCAAATTGACCCACAAACAACGACAACTTCAAATAATAAACAACATCACCTAAAAGACAGTGGCAAAAACAAAAACCTATTTCATCCCAACAAATAATAGGACAAACTATCCAACAAAAACAAAAACAATTAGACATTTAATCACATAAAGGGGGATAAAACGAAAGACGAAGAAAAGAGAGAAATACCCAGCAACAAGGCGACAGCCACCATCATATCTTTGTTGATGACGACCTGTGCGGCCCACCAAATGGGACATTGCTGAAAGAACTTGTAGCTAATCAAAAATTAAAGGGATTTTTTCTTTGTTTTCAAAAATTCCGAAAAGGGGGGAAGACAAACAATAATTCCCAGCAATGAGCATCAAAAAAAGGCTGCCTTTTTGAATTTGTTAGGATTGGCAAGCACAATGGGTAGCTTTTTGTGAGAGGTAGGGGTTGGTGCTGTTGGAAATTAGGGGGTTTTGGGTGGTAGGAATTATCAACAACAAACATTGGGTTAATAATGCAATACAAATTCAAGATTAGAAGGCGGGTGGGTGGGGTTTTGCTGGATTGCTGCTGGAGATGCAGGGCAAATGAAGAGGACTTTAGAGGGAGAAAGAAGAGAAAGAAAGAGAAATAGAAGGAGAAGAAGAAGGCGGTGACAGCGGATCGGAAAAGGGCGAGGGCCGGGAGAAAGGAGCGATGGCGATGATGATGATGTGATGAGTCATGCTCACGTGAGTGGGGTGGTCACGGCCTACTTTGTTCAAATATGTGGGCCTCGGCCTCGTCAATGAGCCCGACCTTTTGTTGTGAAAGGAGACTTAGTAAAAGTGTGTCATTTGATTCAGTTTAAAATCAATCTACATTTACTATACATTTGACAGCATATACTTCTAAGTTTAGCTGGCTAAATACTTCGTATGTTGGAATTTTCAATCTTTGGAAGAAAATATTAAAGAGTAACCAAAAAAACCACCCAAAACTAACGGTACACAATTTTTAAAGTTGATTATCAATCTCCGTTAACATATCTTTCTCTCTCTACAAAACTGCTCCCTCTTGGTCGATTTCTTGCTCTCATCTCTCTTCCTCATCACCAACGACCTAACGTGCTTGAGGCAACGCACTCACCATGGGAAAAAATATTATCACCACCGCGCACAAACTGTCTAAGCAATGGCAAACCTCTTAACCCTGTTAACAAATGGTTGAAGAAGAAGCATAACAAATGAACAAACAAAACACCTAAATGATGCCAAAAAACACCATAGTTGCAAAACAACAAAAAAGAAAATACAAGGTACAAAGAAGGTAATTCATGATGACAAAATGATGGTCTCAACTCATGCCCTATCACAGATCTTCAAATGTTGTTAATTAAATCGAATGAGAGTGTTCAATACAACTCAAATAGTTATTCATCGGTGGAATTATCGATGTTTGACAATGATTTGTTGACTTTCAGCATTGACATATGGAGAGTGAAGCACCAGGGCAGTTTAAGAGAGAGAGAGAGAGAGAGAGAGAGAGAGAGAGAGAGGAAAGTAATGATGGAGGGGTCAATGCAATGACGCTAGAATGTAGTGGGATTTGAAGGATCCCATGATAAATAAAAGGAAGATGACAATAGCACTCACATCATCTACTATTTTAATTTTACTTTTTGCAAAAGACATGTGCCCTTATAGTTGTATTAACTTGAGGGACTTGTGCCTAGTCCTCGATAAATCTACATGTATCCTGAAGTATCCAACAAACAGAATGCAGCGTGAAGAGATATTTAAATAAGTACTTAAATTCTGTTGATCTTAATTTTTTTTTTTTTAAAATTCCATATACTAGCATGATATCTAGCTAGCTCCAAGTTGTTCATTTTGTGATTATCGTTTGATCAATGAGTTTTGTAAGTTTGTTCACCACTGAGCCTTTTATTCGTTCGTGATTTTGTTGATCACTAAATGATGGAGATATTTAGGACTTCCTCAATGGGAGTCTGATATGTGGCATAGACCAAGTCAATACAATTCAAACAAGAGAAGAAGAGGGAAGCAAGAGGGGATATAATGGTCCCTTTACCCCAGAGTGGGTAACTATTGTTTCACCCTTAGGTGCTAACTCCAAGCTATAAATACCCCAAGTTACACCCTTTTAGAAGATCTTTTTGCACTATTTATGATATGACATCTTAACTTCACGTATCTAAGGGCATGTTCTTTTTGTAGGTAAATGCGGGTGGTAAAAGGATGCAGTAGGTTAAAGTAAGTTGAAATAGGTTGAAGTAGGTTGAAGTAGGTTGAAGTAAGTTAAATTTTTTTTGTGTGATAAATTGAACTTGGTTAAAATAGTGGAAGTGGGTTGAAGTAGGTTGAAGTGGGTTGAAATAGGTTGAAGTGAGTTGAAGTGGATTGATGTTGGTATTTTAGAATTGACTCACGAAATGAACAGGGCCTAAATACAGTAAATTCTCTCTACCTTTTCTCTCCTCTTTTTACCTCATCTTGAATTTTCCTGAGACTGATTTGAGTGTCAGAGGGGCCTTCTTCGGGAAAAACACTTGGGATTGACCTTTGCGCAAGTCATTGAGAAGAAAACGCATCAGCACTCCCAGCTAAACGATATGTCAATGGAAAATAAACTCGAGTTTCTTTCCTACTCATTTAAGTTTTTTCCGAAACAAATTGACGTATTCTATGGGGAAGCGTCTGCAAAATGGTTGATATTTGATCCAAGGCATTAAAGCAAGGAGAAAAGGGTAGACGGGGAGCGATTGAGGATTTGCCAAGAGAACAGGGCAATTCCCCAACTTGGAGTTCAGGTGAGAACTCGGTAGATCGCCTCTCCGCTCAACGGCTAAGGCCAAGAAGGGGGCAGAAGTAAGGGGCATCATTCAAACATTACGATTCACCCTCACTAGTTGAGGTTGGCCACCAGTATCACGGATTGGGGGTTCCTTAGAAAGAGGGTCTTTACCTTCCTTCTCGACTTTATTTCATAGGGAAATCATGGAGGTGACATGCCCCACAAAAGTCAAGATGCCAACCATAGACTTTTTGATGGAACTACTAATCCCGACGATCACCTGTATGTCTACCAGGTACAGATGTATGTATAGGATGTTGATGAAACAACTTGTTTTCCTAGCCTCCTTGAAGAGGATTATGCAAAAGTGGTTTAATGGTATTCCTAATGGAAGCATTACTTCCTCCAATTGGACGAGTTGTTTAGTGCTCACTTTATAGTGAGTAAGAGGAAAAGAAAAACCAGCATTCACCTTGCCAAGATATGTTAGGTGCCTGATCCCGAATTTATAGGATGGTGTGGCTTACACCGCTTTCCTCAATGGATAGCTCACGAGAAGATTTGAATTTTTCCTTGCTGAAAGTAAAGTAACAACGTTGGCAGAATCTCCAAGAAGGGCCTGAGACTTCATATAGTTGGAACACTTTGAGTGTGGCTTAAAAAGATTTGAAGTGACTACTTATATCATCAAATGTGCATCTTTCTTTTCCGGAAGCCCACTCTTAAGAACTTCACAGTTAAGCGTGCTTGTTGGGAAGCAATCTTGGGATGTATGACCTCCTGGGAAGTTTCCCAGGCAACGTGTGAGCGAGGACGAAATATGCTGAAAAGACCTGTGGTAATTTGTGGGGTCAATCGAAGATCCTTAATACCGTTTCTGGTAACTGTCCGCGGCCTTGGAGGGGGTCAGGGCGTTACAAATGGTATCAGAGCCGATCCGCGACCGTGAGCTGCGCCGGTGGATGGAGAGCCTATAGGCAGTCACCTAGCGGTGCAAAGATACTGGGTATGGACCGCCAATCAAGAGGACTTGTAAGTCGGTCGGTTAAGGTATAACGAGGATATTGTGTGCTTTAAGTGGGGGTGATTGTAATACCCCGAGTGTGGCTTAAAAGGATTTGAAGTGACTACTTATATCATCAAAGGTGCATCTTTCTTCTTGGGAAGCCTACTCTTAAAGACTCCACAGTTACGCTTGCTGGCTGGGGAGCAATTTTTGGATGGGTTACCTACTGAGAAGTTTCTCAGGCAGCGTGTGAGCGAGAACGAAATACGTCGGAAAGACTTGTGGTGATTTGTGAGGCCAGTCAGCGATCCTTAATGCTGTTCCTGGTAACTGTCCCCGGCCCGAGAGGGGGTCAGAGCGTTACAACAGTCCACATAGATATGCGTTGGGGATGACTTTGTCAGGCAAGATACTTAACAGAGAGTACGAGAGGAGAAGGGCTCTCAGTCGAACAAACATCCAAAGAAGGATGAGGAAAGTGTTGGGCGCTTCCACACTAGTCCTCTGAACGTTCTCATGGAGTTCAAAGGCAATATATTTAGAAACAAGAACAAATAATGCGAATACCATGGGTGTTACAAATGGTATCAGAGCCGATCCGCGACCCTGAGCTGCGTTAGTGGATGGAGAGCCCATAGGCAGTCACCTAGCAGGGCAAAGATACTGGGTATGGACCGCCAGTCAAGAGGACTCGTAAGTCGGTCAGCTAAGGCACAACGAGGACGTTGTGTGCTTTAAGTGGGGGTAATTGTAACACCCCGAGTGTGGCTTAAAAGAATTTGAAGTGACTACTTATATCACCAAAGGTGCATCTTTCTTTTTGGGAAGGCCACTCTTAAAGAATCCACAGTTAAGCGTGCTGGCTGGAGAGCAGTCTTGAGATGCGTAACCTACTGAGAAGTTTTCCAGGCAACGTGTGAGCAAGGATGAAATACGCCAGAAAGACTTGTGGTGATTTGTGAGGCCAGTCAGCGATCCTTAATGCTGTTCCTGGTAATTGATAAACCTCCATTTTGACCTCTTTTTAACTCTTATTTGGTCCCTATTTCTCACTGTTTCTATGATAAATCTGGATGAGAAAGGATCAAATTCACCTCCTTGGATTCAATTATGCTTATAATGTGGTTTGTTTGTACTTTCAGGAGGAACCTTCGGGTTTTGATAGAAGGGCAACTTTCAGGATGAATACAAGGAAGAATAGAGGTCAAACAAAGCCTCGAGAGCCAGATGAAGACAAGCAAAAGATGGCATGACCGTGCAACAGGAAAGCACGGCTGTGCAGCCAAGGCAGAAACCCCGCACGGTCGGCCTGCAGGGACGCACGGCCGTGCGTGTAATCGTGCGCCTGTTCACGGTTGGCCGTGCGTCCAGGCACGGCCGTGTCAGCTTCACAGACGTGCGATTTAAATCGATTTTCGGCCCTTTCTATTGGGGAGCTCTTGTCATTGTTTTCTTTTCTAGAGAGAACTTTTAAGGGAGAATTCTAGGGTTCTGTTTAGTGAGTTTATTGGCACTTTTCGATTGAAGTTACCAGCTTTGAAGATTATTCTACACTCATTTAGCAATTAATTAAAGTTTGTTTCTTTCCCCTTTCTCTTCTGCTATCGCTTTCTTTAGGGTTTTGGTTGTTCATCCATGTTTGGTGAATTGAGATTTGTGATTGTTGCTTGTGTGATGATGCGTGGCTAATTATCCACTTGGGTTGGGATTAAGGCCGATTATGTTTAGTTGAATCAAAATCTAGCCCCAACCCCTTACTTTCCTCACGCTTGCATTCATGATTTCTGCTACGCACACTACATGTTCGATGAAATGTTTGAGAGGGCATTCATCTTTTATAATTCGGGTTTAGGGGAGCGTCGAAAGACAGAATCTTTACTTAGCATAGCTTAGTAGATAATTAGGATTTTAATATGAAAATAATTAAGGTTCTAATTGAGATTCGAGATTGTAGATCTTGTCATCCTACGATTTTAGTCCCATGAAAATAGGAGACTACAGTTCTAGGATTAGTCTTCGACCCTTGAGAGAGGGAGGAGATGGGCTTAACTGGTAATCTATCTACTCATGATGCTTGCTTAGGATTGTTTAATGGGGTTAGTAATTGGTTCCGGTAGCATAATCGTGCCGCTAATTCCAACCTAGGTGTTTCTCATTCTGCTGTTTATTTCACTATTTAGCTATTAGAATTTCCCTTAGTTTAATTCTCAATCAACAATTGTGATCGCCTAGACTGAGTCATCTAATTAGTTCTAGTAATTGGAACCAAGTTCCCTATGGAATACGACTCGTACTTACTGTGTGCTAGTTACAGCTACATCGTGCACTTGCAGTATAAATTAAGACGAACAAGTTTTTGGCGCTGTTGCTGGGGAACTTGCACCTTCCAATATTAGAGCCGATTCGAATACTCTAGACTAGGCATTTCTTTTTTTCTTTTGTTTTAGTTTATAATTCTTCCTACTCTTGCTAGAAACTGTTTATGCCGTGGTAGTGTTTGCTTTTGTATGCGCAGGAGGAGTCAAAGGGATCAAGACCTTATACCATTGGATCCTGAGATAGAAGCAGCAGCACGCTGGCGTAGCGGAGAAGCGAGAAGGAGGAAGAAAGTAGAAGCAATGATTGCAGGGCAAGACCAGAGGGTGTTGAGCGATTACGCCCTGCCACAAGCGTCGGGTATCACATCGTTTATTGTGAACCCGATGGCTGAAGCCAACAACTTCAAACTCAGTCCCGCGCTCATCACCTTCGTGGAGCGGGACCAGTTCGACGGCCACCCCTCGGATAACCCCAACGTGCACCTTCGCAAATTCCTAGCGAAGTGTGACACTATCAAACTCAACGGGGTGACCACCAACACAATTTGACTGAGGCTCTTCCCATTCTCACTGAGGGATAGAGCCAGTGACTGGCTGCAGAACGAGGAGCCCAACTCGTTTATCACCTGAGAGGCTCTCTCAAAGGCCTTCCTCAGCAAATACTTCACACCTGGTAAGACTGCCAAGTTAAGGACGGACATCACATCCTTTACTCAGTAGGATGGAGAGTCCCTACACGAGGCATGGGAGAGGTTTAAAGACCTCCAACGGCAATATCCCTACCACGGAGTTCCTGACTGGCTCCTAATCCAAACCTTCTACAATGGGTTGGAGCGGTTAGTAAAAATTCTGTCGATGCCGCAGCCGGGGGTGCTCTCATGTGCAAGTCTATTGAAGCGGTGAAGGCATTGTTGGAAGAGATGGCTTCCAACAATTATCACTAGTCGAGTGAGAGAGCGACCCCCAAGAGGAGCGGTCGCAGACACGAGGTGGGCGCTGTAACACTCCTGGCCAGCAGGGTAGACGCCCAAGCATAGCGATTGGATAGAGTGGCTACCCCATCAGTCACTTCTGTGGGCTCATCAATGGGGGCTTATGCGTATTGTGAGGCCTGTGGTGTACAGGGTCATACCTCCGTTGAGTGTTACAACGCTTTCCATAGCCACAACCCTCCACCACAAAACAACCCCCACTCCACCACCTATAGCCAGGGTTGGAAGAGTCACCCAAATCCTCTTTACAAGAACCCCAACCCTCACCCCCAGAGTTCTGTCCAGCCACCTGATTTCCATAACAGAGCTCCCTACAATTCTCCCCCCTCCACCTCCTCAACTCACTTCACATCTGGAGAGTCTCATAGAGCGTTTCATAGCGACTCAGACCAAGACTAATGAAAGTCTTGGTAAATCGATCAATTTATTGACCTCCAGGATCGATGCCATGGTTGCCCATCAAAAGACAATGGATGCCCATCAAAAGACAATGGATGCCCAGATTGCTCAGATCGCTCAACAGGTGAGCCATCTGTCTCGGCCTCAGGGGCATCTCTCAAGCCAGCCCGAGACTAATCCCCGAGGTCATGTCAATGCCATCTCCGCGACGGGAGAGGGGTTAGAGGAGAGCCCAGTGATGGTTCTCCAGGAGGTAGCTCCAATTCCTGATTCTGCAGGAATAGAGGGGAAGAAGAAAGAAGAGAATCTGAGTTCTGTTGGGGACCCTAGCCCTATACCTCCCGCTCGTACTTACCAGCCCCCAGTGCCTTTTCCTCAGAGACTGGCATGGTCCAAGCTATTTCAGTTTGAACCTAGATTCGCGCGATTCCTGGATACCCTACGCCGAATCTATGTTAGTAGCCCATTCATGGAAGCTCTTAAGGACGCACCTGCTCATATGAAGTTTTTAAGAGAGCTCCTGTCCAAGAAGGGAGAACCTGGGGAAGTTTTAGTGGCTCTCATTGGCGAGTCCTGCAGCGCGCTCTTACAGAGGTGGTTGCCATCAAAACTATAGGATCCTGGCAATTTCTCTATCCCATGCTGCATATGGGATATGCAGATTGAGAGAGCCCTTTGTGATCTGGGAGCCAGCGTGAGCCTCATGCTGCTCTCTCTCTACAAGAAGTTGCAACTACAGGACGCCCACCAGCATGACTACTCAGCTAGCAGACTGCTTCACTAGGCAGCCTGTCGGCATTCTAGAAGATGTCCCAATCCAGGTGGGCAAGTTTCTCATCCCCTGTGATTTCGTCGTTCTCGACATGGATGAGGACTTCCCGGCCCCACTCATCTTAGGTCGCCCATTCCTTGCGACTGCCGGGGCAGTGATCGATGTTCAGACAGGTACTCTATTATTCCAACTGTGTGGGGAGAGAGTGGGCTTTAGTTTCCCTCCTCCCGCACCACCTTCAGTGCCTGTCCTTCCTTCGTCTTCTGAGGAGCCTATCCCTCTTTTCCCCTTCGCTGTTGTTTCTAGGGTTAAGATATCTGATGGAAATGGGGGATCTCACATACTGCTTGGAGGTTCTTCTACTTTTTCTACGGCTGTGCTAATTCATTTCGCGACCGCTTCTGCTTGTACTTGGGAGGTAGAGGATCCCACTTCACATTTTTACACCTCCCCCAGGCCACCTCCCGCATCGTTACCGTCTACTATTTGGAGGTAAGGGTTAAACTAAGGACCTTAAACAAGCACTTCTTGGGAGGTAACCCAGACATTTACCTGCTTTTGGAGAAAAAAAAACAAAAAAAGGTGTGTTTTTCTTTCCCGCCCACCCACCCTTTTCCCCCTAGGCGCTATTGGCTTCACCTTTCCCTTGTCTTTCCAATGTCCTTTTCATTGAAGATAATGAAAGTCTCAAGCATGGGGGGTTGCGCTTACAGCTCTTTGGGTAAAATTGTGGACTTGAGACGCGGGATGAATGACATCACTTGCATCCGCATCATATAGATAGGACCTCATATAGTTTCACTAGGATTGTTTTTACATTTTTCGTTTATTAGAGCATGTGGTTTAGAGCATATAGGCTAAATTTTGCATCTCAGAAATGAGAAATGATCGAGTTGGGCATCCTTAAGATTTTCAGGTACTACTTCTTGCCCTTCTCTTCGTTTCCCCTTATATCCTTTACCGCTTTCTTAGTTAGATTTATTGCTTTTTAATAAATGTGTGCGAAAACCCCTCTTATGAAGAGAACACAAGGGGTGATGATTGATTGATCTGGTTGAGTTGTGTGTTGAAGTGTGGCCTGTTATGGTGTGAACTGTTGTGAATTGCGCTGTAACGTTGCCATCTGTATTTCTCCTACCTTATGTTGTATATCATATTGCCCTTGAGATTCATGTGACTTGACTTGATTGACCTCGATAAGTGGGACATACCTTGGAGTAAGTTGTTGGACCGTGGTAGATTTACCTATGAAACTTTGAGCCTAATGACTATTTATTACATATAGTCTCGTACTGTCCTTCATGTGTGACTCATCCAGGATTGCATCTCTAGAACTTGGTCTTGTTCTCTTTGAAATCGCATTTAGCATGTGCATGTGGCAATATGATTGAGGTAATTTTTGTTTTATTTAATCACATGAGCTAAAAAGCCACCTATTAATATGTACTACCCTCTTTGCTAGCCCTTTATGCCTTTCCCCTTGTCTTTGTTGTTGTCTTCTACATACTACACACTTGGCCTATCGATATTCTCTATGTCCTTGTCAAGGTCTAGTGGAGCAACACTTCCAGGTTGAGTTGGGTTTGCTTCGAAGGTTAGTTCACCTTGGGTACTTTATTAGTGGCTTATTTGGGGGGATTCGTGATTCGAATTTATGTTTCCTATGCCATTCACATGCCTTTCTCCTTTCAAAGGAAAGAAATAGAACTGATGAATAAAAAGAGGAAGCAAAGAAAAAGAAAAGAACAACGGAAAGGAAAAGAAAAGAAAGAAATAGAAAAGTTATGAATGAAGTGATTAGCATGAGGGTAGTGCGATAAGATTGGTTAACTCCCCCCTTAAGGTTTTTGTGGGGTTTGTTACTCAATTTTTAATTGTGGTGTGAAGTTGTCATTCCGACATTAGTTGTGGAAGTGTTTTTTTGCTCCCTAGTCTTTTGACTATTAGCTCCGCTCTTCCCAAATTTATTCCACTTCTCACCTTTTACCTTTGGTCTTGTTACATCCTTTCTACAAGCCCTCATGATTGGCATATTGCATTTTGCATCAAGTGGTGGAGAATTGAGAACTCTACCAAGCTTATGGCAGCTTGCTTGATTGGATAGAATATCGAGTGCACCCTTATTATATATTCTAAACTTTGTCCTAAAGTGAGGTTCTACCAGTCCTGCTTACTCACCACTAATCGAGGAAGGTCTTGTCTTGTTATGTGTTTCGATACTAGGTCATTTGATGTGTTGCATTTGGGTGTGGGGTTTCATGAATGGGAGTGTGCGTGTCTTATTGAGATTGTTTCGCACCTTGACTTAGCTGTCCTTAATACATGATTTAGCTTGATCTATCAATTGTTTATCTCTTGCCTGAGGAGGCGTGTGACTAGAGGAGGTGTGCACTTACGGTATAAATTAAGACGAACAGTAACTGTCCCCGGCCTGGGAGGGGGTCGGGGCATTACAACAGTCCACATAGATATGCGTTGGGGATGACTTTGTCAGGCAAGATACTCGAAAGAGAGGATGAGAGGAGAAGGGCTCTCAGTCGAACAAACATCTAAGGAAGGATGAGGAAAGTGTTGGGCCCTTCCACACCAGTCCTCAGAACGTTCTCATGGAGTTCAATGGCAATATATTTAGAAACAAGAACAAGTAATGCGAATACCATGAGAATTTTGGGCACACCACCTCTGAATGTCGCGAACTCAAGAGGGGCCTTCACGAGCTAGCTAATCAGGGGCAGCTTAAGCACTTCCTGAGGTAGAGTAAAGGAGAAGATCAAAGTTGTCACAATCTGAAAGGAAAGAAAGATAATGAGGTGGACCGCAACACAATAATATCAACCAGCATTGGAGGATTGATGACAAAAAATTGATTGCTAGATACCGGAAAGCCTAAATCTAGAAGCTCATTTAAGTTATAACTGCCAGGGACTTGAAGCCAATCCTAGGATCAACCATGACCTTTAGTCTGGAAGACATGCATCCCTTCCAATTCCCTAATAATGATGCCTTGGTGATACAACCTAAGAACATGACGGCCATGGTGCGACGAATACTTGTGGATACGGGAAGTTCCGTCAATATCATCACTCTTGAATGTCTAAAAACACTACAAAACTGATAAGTCCTTAAAGTGCACTCTATTTTGAGGTTGTTCTATGCCATTTTTAGGGCTTCTAGGGCTTCTAGTTCATCCCAACCATCCTCATCTCATGATTATCCTGACTTGCATGCTACCCTTCGGTAAAGTCAAGAAGAGCAAGCTTTTCTACGAGCTTATGTAGAAACTAAGCATGCCTCACTTCAAGGCTTTGTTCAAGAGCGGCATGATGAGCTTCGTGGGATGATTGCCTCCCAGAACCAATATTTTCAAGACTTTAGGGCCTACTTAGAGACTTGCTATGACTAACACATTTCTCGACCCCACCCTCCTTCTTCTCCAGCCCTCCCCCTCCATTTTAGTGTTTTTTGCTTTTTCTGTGCTTGCATTGAGGACAATACATTGTTTAAGTATGGGGGAGTTGTTGTAATTGTTATATATTTATGGTTGTATATATTTGTGTTGTAGATGTGTGAAAGTTTGCGTTTTTTATACGTCATACATTTAAGTTTAGTTTGCATTTTAGTTGATCATTTAGTTTGTTAAGTTTCTTTCTTCGTTTTAGTTTTGTTTTCACATTTTCTTTAGTCTTTAATGGAATTTTAGCTTAAACAAAAAAAATAAAACCAAAAAAGCTAAAAACAAAAGAGAAAAAAAACCAAAAACCCGAATAAATGAGCTTATAAATACTTCGATTACGAGTCTTTAGACTAAGTGACTTTCTTTTGCCCATTTTAACCCTTTTTGTTAGGTCCATTCGTGAATAAAATGCTTGTTTTTGAGTTTTTGAACTATACTTCATGTTTTCACCATCAAGTTAGATATGAGTTGATTGCTTAATGATTCTTGACATGAGTACTTGGCATATGAAATTCAATGAGTTAGATGAGCTTTGTCCAGTGAGATTTTGAGCTTGAATAGACTAATTTATCATTTCAGTCTCATATTTCCTTTCATGTGTGATTCTTTCCAAATTGCAAGTCTCTAGAACTTGCTTTGACTCTTGTTCAAAATCACATTTAGCATGTACATTTAGGCAACATAATTGAGGCATTCTTTGACTTTATGAACAATATTATCCAAATGACCAAATGATTTATCGCTTGCTACCCCTTTGAGCCTTTACTGTGTTGAACGGTTGCTTGTCCTCAAGCAAACACTAAAGAAAACCGACAAGGAGAGATGCATCTAGGATTCAAATACCTAACAGCCTCCTTAAAGTAGGCAAGTCATAGTATATCATAAGCAAGAGTGACAATCAATGGCAACCCGAAGTAGTGCGCAAAACATTTCAAAATTAGGAGGAAAACATTTTCGAAAAAGTATGAAACAACAAGCTCGATATCAAAGTTGATCACCCCAAAGAACCACAAAGTATATCATGCAAGCACATGGAATTGAATGGAGCCAAATGGACTGGTAGAACATCACTTTTGGGAAATATGAAACACTCCCACTCATGTGTTTAAAATATAACATAGGTTTGCTCAAGACTCATTTCAAAGATGTAATCTACCATATGCTTGCAAAGACTCTCAAATTCTTTACCACTAAAATACAATGTACACAAGATAATCAAGAGGACTTCATATGGGTTGTAATGTGGGCTAGAAGGGTTAAGGGAAAGGAGTGGACAAAAACATTTGGGACAATGTGGAGCTACTTAGCCAAGCGATTAGGGAGCAACCAACAAAACACCAAGCAACCAATGAGTTCACCAGTAATCCAAACTCCAATAACATAATGAACATACCCCAATGAATTACATAGGAAATGAGTTGACAAAGAAAAGAATTCAAACTATTTACATATCCAATGCCAATCACTTATTCAAATTCTTTTTTACTAATATTTTTTTCTTTGTTTTCTCTTTTTTTTTGTTTTGCTTTTTTTTCACAACCTGACTTTATCTTCCCCCCTTTTTTTTTTTTTCTTCAACATATCTTTTTTTCTTTCTTTTTGTTTTGTTTTGGAAAATGAAATAAGAATTTTAATCATTGAAAGGCATAGGGTTATGAATTATCAATTCACAACCTAATACATATATACGCAACCCAAATAAGAGGGAACCAATACCAAATGCTCAACATCATCAATCTCTCAACAAACCAACATACCAAACCCACCTTAAACTCAATTATTCCCAAAACATCCAATATATAGATGAAGTGATGCTCCATAGACTTGGCTTATAGGTTAGGAACATGTGTTTGGGCAAGGGCTAAGATGAAGGGATCACAACAAAGACAGATATAAACTCAAAGGGGCTAGTAAAGGGAATAAATATGTGGCACAAAAGATAAGCTATTTGGCTATATAGCTAAAATGACCCAAAAAAAAAAAAAATGCCTCTATCATATTATTAACTATGTACATGCTAATGTGGTTTTGAATAAGAATCTAGGCAAGTTCTAGAGATGCAACATAGAAGAGTCACACAAATGAAAGGACATGAGACTAAATATAATGAATTAGTCCAAATAAGGCTCAAAAATCTCACAGGACATCTACCAAAGTCTCAATTAGCTCATAAAATGACTCTCATATACAAACATTAGTGCTAAGGACTTCAAGGGATAACAAAGTTCTCAAAAAAGATAAGGGTCAAAACAAGAAATATTTATAAAATCTTCAAAAATTTTAGCACCAAAGGGATTATGCATCAAGAGTTACTCAAGTTCATAAAAGCTGTCTTGTCTAAAGAAAACATCATTGGAGGTTATCTCAAATCAATCCACACAATCCCTACATGCAATCCTATATGCAAATCTAAATGCAACTAATGCAACATGCTAATGCAAACAAAAAGAAACCTAAAACTATATGCTTTAACTGGTATGCAGGCTAATAACCAAAATGAAAAACATGAAGTTACCCTTCTCCCATGCTTAAATAAAGCATTATTATTCAAAGGAAAAAAGTAAAAGAAGGGAAAGGAAACAAAACATAACGATCCCACCACGTTAGGTGCTGGGCGCACCTAAGCTATGGCCTCCACACAAATGGGTCAAATGGAGCATCAACAACTCCATCACAACTTTAAGACTCGACTCATTAAATCAGAAGCCATCAAGGCCTGCAGGAGCTTATCAAACTCTTGAGACCACAATTTAAAAAATAAAAGGTAAGAGGCAAAAACGAAAACCACACCAAAGACATTAAGTATCCTCTTAACCTTATCAAAGGCCATAGAAAAATCATAGGAAGGATTAAAGAATGTAGTTCACGTGACTTTCTTAGACAAGTCCTCTAGGCATACACAATAAGGATCAGTGGAGGGATCATACCCTCTTAAGTAACCTAGCGATACAAAATTATCAACACTCCTACCAAGTACATTAAACTCGTTATCTTCATTGCCCAAATCAACATTAGTATTACAAATAATAGGATTACCAATGGGCACATCTATGTAATACTCTATGGAAGGAGAGGGTAATTGTTGGGCGCTAATTTTTCATATTTTGCGTGCCTCTTTCACCTAATTTTAGCTCATATAATAATATAATATTTAGATTTTTACTTGGTTTATTTACTTTTGTAGGTAATAAATTCAATCAAGAAAGTATCGCGTAAAGGAGCAAAAGATGATCAAAAGGAATAAAACAAGACATCGAGGCAACAGGCAACCATCGACTACACGACAGCTGCCGCCACCCTACTGCAGAACCAGGCAGCAGCTAGCTGTTAAGCCAAAAATCATGCATTGTTTTAATAATTATTTCGATTATATTATATATATTATTGCGTCTAATCTACTTTATTTTTTATAATTTTCAGATTTAGCATTAATAAAATAAAGAGGAGAAGAGAGGACGTCGAAGTTTGGGTTTTACACGCTTGGCTATCAAGACGGTCCAACAATAATAATTTATGAAAAATATTACTTCCATAATTATTTATTTAGGCTAGTGTTATAAGAGTTAAAGAGAAGCTAGAAGTCTTGGGGAAGAAGGAGTCTAAGGAAAAAAAAGAAAACAAAAAACCTAGTTACTAAGCCTAAGCCCATGTCACACCTAACCCTAACTTAAAACATCTCCTCACCATCATAATAAAATATATCACCATCACCATCTTGCTGATATAAGAAGCACGGCTGCCTAACCCTAAAAATCATCCTCTCACCATCACCATATAATCAAAGCCACGCCATATCCCCACGCCACACCTCCATGCCTAGCTCCACCTCCACGCCTAACATATCATAAGCGAAGGCACCTTCCTTCAATCCCAACCCCACAGCTGCCCTCCTCCTAAAGGAAGCACGGCTTTGCTGCTCCTACAAGGCTTCTTCCTCACCAAATCAGCCCACGCCTCACCATAAATCATCACGGCTTGCTCCTTCCCATCTCATTATCATTCGCTGACCCAACTTCATCATCTCATCACCATCATCATCTCCCCGCCATCACGACACCAACTCACGGAAATCCCCTATCATCACCCTCATGCCAATATCACCAATCAACCCCATGGCAGAACCATCAGCGTCTTCTCCTTCATATAAAATCACGGCAGCCTCCTACCCATCACCTTCTTCCTCCATGCCACCCATCACGGCTGTTTCATCCCACCATCACGACATAAGCCACGGCTTCATCCTCACATCCTCGCGCCCTTCTTCTTCTTCCTCAACGTAAATCATCACCATCAATCCCTGGCCTTCTACCTCTCCACGCCTCATCTTCATCATCACCATCAACGATAATTATCATCCTCATAATCGTACACCCACACCTCACCTTGCTATATTATCAAGTTTTTTTTTTGGTTTGAATTGTTATTATTATTTTGTTTAATTAGTTAAACTCTTTATATTATTAAGCATGAAATTTTTGGTAAACTCTTGTGATTTAGTTTTTAATATGAGTCAGTAATTTTCTTGTGCTTAGTATAATCTATTTGAAACCATGCTAAATTAATTATTTTGAAACAAGTTTCATGCTTTATTGTCTAGTTGATTGTTATTCATGATTCTATAGTGATTAGTATTTATCGTTCATGATATTCATGTTATATTAATTAGAATACATGCTAGTTAGTTTAATACGAATTCATATGATAGTTTAAAAGGCCTTAATACGTAAAAGTTATAGTCTTTTAGGCAATAGTATTACCCTAATTAATCATGGATGACTCAAACCCATCTCTTTTAATTAGATAATCGTTATAGATCTTTGTTAAATCAATTTGCTGGTAAATTGGTTACAAGGCATTAGATTATGTTTTTCTAATACGTAATGCTCTAGTTTGATTAAATTCTTACGCTGGTGTGAGGGTTATCAAAATTAGTAGGGTTTATATTAGGGCTGGACCTAAATAAACTATAATATAAGAAAAAATGGGGAAGATCCGCTGGTGGGTGTCTTCTACAATCTAACTCATGATAAAAATCGACTTGTGTGTTGATGATAAATATTAATTTGCATGGTGGACATAGACTATGCTAAGCATTTTTCATAAATTTGGTATCTTTGATAATTATTTGTTGCTTTTTAGTTACTTTGTTTAGTTTGTCAATTTTTATTCTTCAATTATTAGCTTTAATATAAAATTCATTTACCCCTCCAAAAGAGTAGTCTTTTAGGAGTGTCTTGGTAATATTAGATTAGTTAGATTTTGATTTTTAGTGTGATTATAATTTTCAGATTTAATTTATATTCTATTTTGCCGTTTAATTACCGGTTTGTTAGAAATTAAGCTAAAAATAGTTCCTATTGTGTTTTTTCAAGTTTTAATCATCTTAGGGTTTATATAGTTTCCTATTCTGCCTCTAATTAATTTCAGAATTTTTGGAATTCATTTGATAATTGTTCAGAATTATTTCGTGAATTGGATATGTGCAGGTTTTTAATTCAATAAATCTGTAAATTACATTTTTAATTTTTATTTCATGTTTTTTAGGTGTTATTAAGTCTAGAAAATTATATCCTTAAATTTGGGTAATTTTTTATTTAATTTCGTATTTATATTAGTGCAGTTTATTTGTTTTTCTAAATTCTGATTTTATTTTCTGTTTTATTTTCTGGAATTAATTAGTTGTTTTTAATTTTTCTGAAATTAATTACTTATAATTCTGGAGTTATAAAATTATAAATTACAGAATATTAATTTAGTTTACTGTTTGTGATTTTTATTACATTAATTTTCTGCTTGTTATTTTCTGTTTTAATTTTTAGTTGGATATTGTGTTATTATTTTTGTTTTTATTTTTCTAGATTATTTAGGATAGCTATTTACTGTTTTATTTCTAGAATTAAACTTAGAATATTTAGAAGTAATATTAAGTATTTTTTCAAATTTTTATTTTTTAAATTTGATTTATTTTAGAAATACAAAGAGAAGAAACAATAAATTAGAGTAGTAAAATCGTTGAGAATTAAACTAGTTTTTTTGACATAATCTTTCCTTGTGGGATCAATCCCTACTTTCCTATGCTATAAATATTATTTATAGAATCGAAGCAGTGGTTAAATTTGTAATTCTACGACAAGCTTTACAAATTTTGATGCCGTTGCCAGGGAAAGAAAATAAAATCGTTAGTTTACTTCTATTTAATTTTACTACTTTTATTGTTTTGTTTTAACTCTAGTATTTAATTTTTGTAGATTGCCCGTAATGTATGAAATTAAGAAGTGGTAAGGAAATTGGAGAGGATAGAGAGCAAACGTTGGAAGCTAAAAATAAAGAGAGTCATCCTAAACCAGTAAGTCTTAAGATTAAAGAGGTAAGAATGTCTACCTTTCAGGAACTTGCTGCCCCTAACTTAGAAACCCAACCTATGTCCATTACTTATACTGCATTAGATAAACCTCTAAAACTGAACTCTGGATTCATCAATCTGTTACCCAAGTTTTATAGATTAGCTGGAGAGGACCCATACCATCATATTAGTGAATTCCTTATTATATGCGCTGCTATGGTGCCTAAGGGGATTTCCGAAGATCAAATTAGGTTGAGAGCTTTTCCTTTTTCTTTGCTTGGTAATGCTAAAGATTGGATGTATTACATGCCTGCTGGATCTTTCTCTACATGGATAGCAATGCATAAATTATTTTTAGAGAAATTTTTTCCAGCATCCCGAATTGGATCTATTAGGAAGGATATATGTGGTATCAAACAAATGAATGGGGAAACTTTTTGTGAGTATTGGGAAAGATTTAATAAATTGTGTGCTAGTTGTCCCCAACATCAAATAACTGAACAGTTGTTGATTCAATATTTTTATGGGAGTTTGCTTTCTATGGATCGTAATATGGTTGACGCTGCTAGTGGGGGGCTCTAGTTAATAAAACTCCAGCAGAGGTTAGAAACTTATTCAATCTAATGACCCAAAGTACTCAGCAGTTTAGTGCTAGGGAGTCACAAATTAAAAGGGTTAATGAGATTGGTTCTAGTTCATCTGTAGAGAGTCAGTTATCTTACATTACTGCTATGTTGAATAAGATTGTTGCTGGGGGAGTACAAAAAGCAGTCATTTGTGGCATTTGTTGTCTAGAGGAGTATCCTACTGATGCATGTCCTACACTTTAAGAGAGTAATGTTAATATTGTCTATTCTAACCAAGGTCAAAGGAGGTATGATCTCTATTCTAACACCTATAATTAAGGATGGAGAGACCACCCTAATCTTAGGTATGGCCCTCAAACCAATCTACCTGGTTTTGACCAAACATCTCGTCAACCTTCTAATCAAGATAGGACCAACTTTTTACTAGAACAAGTCCTTAAGAAGATGGATGATAGGTTTCAGATTTTGGAGACAACTCTTAAGCAGGTTCAAGAAAGACAGACTGCAACTGATATCATAGTTGGTAACTTGCAGGCTCAAATGCAAAATAGGTTACCATCTCAGCCTTACCCTAATCCTAAGGAGAATGTTAGTGCCATAACACTTAGGAGTGGGAAAGAACTAAAAGAACCTAGGAAGAGTAGAGAGTTAGAACCTGAGTTAGAGGTCAAAGGGGCTGAACCAGAGTTAGATACAGATTATCATCAAACTACTAAGGAAATAGGAGAGAAGAAAAGAGAACCTTATAAGCCAATTCCACCCTTTCCTAGTAGATTTCGAAGCCCTACTTCTAAGGTGAATGAGGCTAACCAAGAGATCTTAGAAACATTAAAGAAGGTACAGATCAACATACCTCTCCTTGATGCCATTAAATAGGTGCCTCGTTATGCAAAGTTCTTGAAAGAATTGTGTACTACTAAAAGAAAGTTAGTAGGGAATAAAAAGGTAAGTGTGGGGGAAAATATATCTGCAGTTTTTCAAAGGAAACTTCCCCCTAAGTGCAACGACCCAGGTGTATTTTCTGTTCCTTGTAAAATAGGAAATCTTTACTTTGATAAGGCTATGCTTGACTTGGTTGCTTCTATTAATGTTATGCCTAGGTCTGTTTATGACAAATTGAACTTAGGAGGGTTAGAGAAAATTGGTATAGTGATTTAGTTAGCTGATAGGAGCTGTACTTATCCAGATGGAGTGTTAGAGGATGTCTTAGTCCAAGTGAATGAACTTGTGTTACCTGCTGATTTTTATGTGATGAGCATGGGTGATGCATGTCATGATATTCTCATCTTGCTTGGCAGGCAATTTTTGAAAACAACTAGAACTAAAATTGATGTGCATGAAGGAGCATTAACCATGGAATTTGATGATGAAGTGATTAAATTTAATATTTTTGATGCCATGAGATTTCCTACTGATGTGAATTACGTGTATGCACCTGATGTTATTGATGAGTTGTCCTAAGATATTTATGACTTGTTCAATGAAGATAAAGTTTTGACTGTGCTTACTAAGAGTCTTGATCATGCTGAGTTTCAAAAAGTGCCCTACCAGATTAATGATGATCTAGTGGAAGAGATCCAACTAGAGGATCCAGGAGCTTCATAGTGTCGAGCCAACGACGGTAAACAAAGGTACTAGTTGGGAGGCAACCCAACGTTTTTAGGAAAGTACTCATTTAATTTTGCTTTTATTTTCATTATTTCTATTTGTTTGTATGCATTAGGGACAATGCATGAATTAAGTGTGGGGAGGTGCATCCTGCATTTGATTCCTGCGGTATTTATTCTTAAAAAAAAAACAAAAAAAAAAACACAAAGAAAATCGAGAAAATTTTTTTTTTTTCCTTAGAAATAATGCATGACATAAGTTTATGTTAGGCTTGCTTGCTTAAAATTTTTTGATTTGTTAGCTATGTTGTAGTTTATTCTTCTATGGGTGAAGATTTCTAAGCAGGCTAGCTGTCTTTAAGAGAAGTTTTAGTTGATCCTCATATATCTCTTTAATGAGGAACTGTTATGATTATTCATCTTATTTGATCATGTATTATATCAGCTTCACAGGCAACAAGGTGGCCTACCCCATTTCTTAGACTATTGAATTAGTAGAATAACTCATTAAAATTGTGATTTTTCTTGTCTGTTTATTAAAAAAAAAGTGAAAAAGGAAAGGAAAAAAATGTTAGATTACCAACATGGGTAGGAATAGGTGGCTCGGCACCTTTTTCCCTTAAGTTTAGGTCTCAAGTGAGCCTTATGTATGGAGTAACCTATGATTGGGAGAGTCATGCCTCTTTTTTTGGGCCGATCAATGACTCGTCTAAGACTAACAGAAATAAAGATGAGAATGAATTGTTTGCTCCGGCACCTCTATTCGAGTGAGTGTGAGACAGGGAGTGTTTAGTTTTTAAGACCCCATATGGCCCTCGAATATGTACACAAGTGGAGTTTGAAAAAAAAAAAAAAAGAAGAAGAAGAAGAGAAAAATAAATACAAGGCAAGTTTAGAATCAATTCAATGAGTTATTCTATCTAGTTCAATTGTCTCTATAGCCATACCACGCCTCAATTTTTCTATTATAAATTTTTTAGACCTCTTGATCGGTGTATGTATATTTAAAAGAGATGGATAATTATTGATCTTGTTACTTCATCGAGGAAATGTTGTGAGGTTGATAAAGAAACTCTTTGATGGTAGTTGGATGTCTAGTCGTTATTCACTTATTGGAGGAAGAACTAATTAATTTTCAATAAAACTGTTTTTAAAGTAAGCCAAGGCCTAGTATGAATATCATAGTTATGCATGACTTTATAAAAAAGAAAGAGGGTAAGTTTTTAGGTCGAGTTTAAGATTTCTTTGTACGAGGACGTCCAAAGTCTAAGTGTAGGCGAATTTGTTAAGCTAAAAATCATGCATTGTTTTAATAATTATTTCGATTATATTATATATATTATTTCATCTAATCTACTTTATTTTTTATATTTTTCAAGTCTAGCATTAATAAAATAAAGAGGAAAAGAGAGGACGTTGAAGTTCGGGTTTTACACGCTTGGCTATCAAGATGGTCCAACAATAATAATTCATGAAAAATATTACTTCCATAATTATTTATTTGGGCTAAGGTTATAAGAGTTAAAGAGAAGCTAGAAGTCTTGGGGAAGAAGGAGTCTAAGGAAAAAAGAAAAAAAACCTAGTCACTAAGCCTAAGCCCATGTCACACCTAACCCTAACTTAAAACATCTCCTCACCATCATAATAAAATATATCATCATCACCATCTTGTTGATATAAGAAGCACGGCTGCCTAACCCTAAAAATGATCCTCTCACCATCACCATATAATCAAAGCCACGGCATATCCCCACGCCATACCTCCATGCCTAGCTCCACCTCCATGCCTAACATATCACAAGCGAAGGCACCTTCCTTCAATCCCAACCCCACGGCTGCCCTCCTCCTAAAGGAAGCACGGCTTTGCTGCTCCTACAAGGCTTCTTCCTCACGAAATCAGCCCACGCCTCACCATAAATCATCACGGCTTGCTCCTTCCCATCTCACTATCATTCGCTGACCCAACTTCATCATCTCATCACCATCATCATCTCCCCGCCATCACGACACCAACTCACGAAAATCCCCTATCATCACCCTCACGCCAATATCACCAATCAACCCCACGGCAGAACCATCAGCATCTTCTCCTTCATATAAAATCACGGCAGCCTCCTACCCATCACCTTCTTCCTCCACGCCACCCATCACGGCTGTTTCATCCCACCATCACGCCATAAGCCACGGCTCCATCCTCACATCCTCACGCCCTTCTTCTTCTTCCTCAACGTAAATCATCACCATCAATCCCTAACCTTCTACCTCTCCACGCCCCATCTTCATCTTCATCATCACCATCAACGATAATCATCATCCTCATAATCGTACACCCACACCTCACCTTGCTATATTATCAAGTTTTTTTTTTGGTTTGAATTGTTATTATTATTTTGTTTAATTAGTTAAACTCTTTATATTATTAAGCATGAAATTTTTGGTAAACTCTTGTGATTTAGTTTTTAATATGAGTCAGTAATTTTCTTGTGCTTAGTATAATCTATTTGAAACCATGCTAAATTAATTATTTTGAAACAAGTTTCATGCTTTATTGTCTAGTTGATTGTTATTCATGATTCTATAGTGATTAGTATTTATCGTTCATGATATTCATGTTATATTAATTAGAATACATGCTAGTTAGTTTAATACGAATTCATATGATAGTTTAAAAGGCCTTAATACGTAAAAGTTATAGTCTTTTAGGCAATAGTATTACCCTAATTAATCATGGATGACTCAAACCCATCTCTTTTAATTAGATAATCGTTATAGATCTTTGTTAAATCAATTTGCTGGTAAATTGGTTACAAGGCATTAGATTATGTTTTTCTAATACGTAATGCTCTAGTTTGATTAAATTCTTACGCTGGTGTGAGGGTTATCAAAATTAGTAGGGTTTATATTAGGGCTGGACCTAAATAAACTATAATATAAGAAAAAATGGGGAAGATCTGCTGGTAGGTGTCTTCTACAGTCTAACTCATGATAAAAATTGACTTGTGTGTTGATGATAAATATTAATTTGCATGGTGGACATAGATTATGCTAAGCATTTTTCATAAATTTGGTATCTTTGATAATTATTTGTTGCTTTTTAGTTACTTTGTTTAGTTTGTCGATTTTTATTCTTCAATTATTAGCTTTAATATAAAATTCGTTTACCTCTTCCAAAAGAGTAGTCTTTTAGGAGTATCTTGGTAATATTAGATTAGTTAGATTTTGATTTTTAGTGTGATTATAATTTTCAGATTTAATTTATATTCTGTTTTGTCGTTTAATTACCAGTTTGTTAGAAATTAAGCTAAAAATAGTTTCTATTGTGTTTTCTCAAATTTTAGTCCATCCTAGGGTTTATATAGTTTCCTATTCTACCTCTATTTAATTTTGGAATTTTTGGAATTTATTTGATAATTGTTTAGAATTATTTTGTGAATTGGATTTGTGCAGGTTTTTAATTCAATAAATCTGAAAATTACGTTTTTAATTTTTATTTCATGTTTTTTAGGTGTTATTAAGTCCATAAAATTATATCCTTATTTATTTAATTTCATATTTATATTAGTGCAGTTTATTTGTTTTTCTAAATTCTGATTTTATTTTCTATTTTATTTTCTGAAATTAATTAGCTGTTTTAATTTTTCTGAAATTAATTACTTATAATTCTGGAGTTATAAAATATAAACTTGCAGAATATTAATTTAGCTTACTGTTTGTGATTTTTATTATATTAATTTTCTGCTTGTTATTTTCTGTTTTAATTTTTAGTTGGATCTTGTGTTATTATTTCTGTTTTTATTTTTCCAGATTATTTAGGGTATCTATTTACTGTTTTATTTCTAGAATTAAATTTAGAATATTTAGGAGTAATATTAAGTATTTTTCCAGATTTTTATTTATTAAATTTGATTTATTTTAGAAATACAAAGAGAAAAAACAATAAATTAGAGTAGTAAAATCATTGAGAATTAAACTAGCTTTTTGATATAATCTTTCCTCGTGGGATCGATCCCTACTTTCCTATACTGTAAATATTATTTATAAAATCAAAGTAGTGGTTAAATTTATAGCTCCACGATAAGCTTTACACTGGCGACGGCCAGCCATAGGCAGTTTCCAGCTCCCCCGTGTTTTCGTGGCCCATTTTTGTCTCCTATTTAAGGTTTTTCTTTTGGGTTCTTTTGGGAGATTTTTTAGACTACATTTTAGGTTAGTTTAGCAAATAAAAATCCCATTAGGGGGATTAGATTAGGAGATGAGATTGTAAATTTGGGTGGATTGTGGATTCAAGCTTATGGATTTCATATTCATTCAATCAATCCTAAGTTTTCTCTTCTCTCTCTGTTTCATATCTCGTTCTTGTTTAGGTTTTGTTAGTTTAATTCTTGTATTTGATTTGTTTAGTTTAAATGCTTAGTTTTCGTTGTTAATCCATGTTTATTTAGATTGATTAGATTAGATTAGTTTCTTTCTCTATCTCCTTCCTAGTTCATGTTTATGTGTTTATTTGTTAGTTTAGTTATAGTTAGGTTTAATTATGTTTTATGATGATTAGTGATTGATTTTGGTTGGCTTGGATTGTAACTAGCCTGTTGATGGATAATTAGTCTAGGATTAAGCCTAATCACACCCAACTTATGCTTAGAACATAGGGTTTCTCCCTCACGCCCGTCAGGTGTTCGATGAAATGGTTGAGAGAGCTTTCATCTATATTTTTGGGTGATTGATTTATGCCGAGAGGTGAGATCAATTAGCTAGTGTGGGAGAGGGGATAGCCGGGTTGGGAACATAAAAATAGTGCCGATCCTAACTAGGTTCGAAGGTTGCTAATTTTGTGGTCTAATTGGGCTAACTCCATGAAAATAGGTGGTTATACTAATTAGACTAGCTCATGACCCTTGAGAAAGGACTTGAGTGGTCTTCGATGGCATAACCGACTATCTCTTATTTTTAGTAGAGGTTGGGTAGCCAGGTTAGGTTAGGACTCAGCTCGATTACTTGGTTCGTCCATTGGCCCAATTACAGTTGCAAGCCTATTTTTAGATGTTTGTTAGCTTAGTTTAGTTTGTCTTTCCTTTCCTTTCACTTAGCCTAGCTTTAACTACTTGAGCTAATCCCGGTACTTGAAACTCAACTCCTAGTGGACGACACTCCAAGTACTCGATGATAAACCGTGCACTTGGGGTACAAATTTTAAAACTCGAATTTTTTCCATCAAAATTTTGGCGCCGTTGTTGGGGAATTGACGCTTTTCAATATTGGGGTTTACTTAAGCATTCGAGGCTAGGCCCTTTTTTAAAAAAAAATCCCAAAAAAATTTAAACATCAAAAATTCGGAAAAAAAAACAAAATGGCTATTTTTCATTTCCCTCAATTTGAGCATGAAACGTTTTGGCAATACTTGTCTAGATTGAATGACTATCGTGCTCAATATGTGCATTTCACGTATGAAAAATGAGAAATATGCAATGTTGTGCTTGAGGGGACAACACATGAGACCTAAGCCATTCTTGAGTTCATGTGTTATGGTGGTTTGTGCTCTTTAGATGTTGATGATATGTGGGATTTGTTTGAGTCTTTGGCTTGGTATCGATGGCACCACGAGAATGTTAGTGAGTCTTTCGTGTGCCCTTCCCCATTTTCTATGATTTGCACGCTTATTCTCCTCTTGTGTGCTCTTATTATCAATCTTTTGACCATGATGCGAATTCTTGTCCCTATTATGATATTTCTGATACATGCTATGTGAAACTTAATGCCGTGATAAAGACAATGAATGAGCGACATGAGTGTTTTGTTGGTAAGATGAGGGAGTGTAGCCTATTGCATGAGATCGACCCTAGTGCATCTTGTCCTAGACTTGAGGTTAGTCTCTATGACAATTATGAGTCTTCTCCTCCTTTAGAACCTAATTTTATGATTGATTCACCATTGACTGGCCTAGCGGAAGTGATTGATCCTCCCTTGATATCTTTAACAATTGTCGCTCCATCCTTGCCTAGCATGCCTAGAGACACTACTGAGGGTGTCTTAAGCTTACTTGTTTCTCCCATCCCTTTAGCTCAGTGCACGGGGTTAGAGATAGGTAAGTCTCTTGGGGGTGATGCTAGTTGTGTTGTGGATGATTCGCTCGATTGGTTGGGCAATATTGTCTTGCTAGAGCCTTCTTTTGAGGAGTTATATAGTGATGATGTGAGGGTCGGTGCCGCTCCTAGCATTGAGCATACTAACCCCATTTGCACCGAGTCAGTTGACTTAGTCCCCATTTCATCCCCCTTCCTTCCCACCACCCCCTCTCACTTGCATGCATTTCATGAGTCTCTAGGCGATATTGGAGGCTATAATCCTTCCTTGGATGCTTATTGTGCATACCTAGAGGATGTGCCTAGAAAAATCATGTGGAGTACCTTCTTTGGTCATGCTTTTGATTTTTCTATAGCATTTGATAAGTTTAAGCGGGCATCAACTATATCTGTTACATTTTTACTAGTGTTTTTTTTTTTTTTTTTACTTACATCATTCTTAGATGTATGTATAGGCACATGATAAGCTCTTCCGAGCTTTGACTGCATCCTAGTTGAAAGCTCGAGTCTTGAGAGATAAGGAGTGGCCGATGCTCCTTAAGCCCATGTGGCATAGTTCAGGTACATTCAGTGCCCCACTTGGTATACTCGTTCTTACTCTTCTCCCTTCTTTTTTATTTTCGTTCTTTTTCTTTTTGTTTAGTTGTGGATATTAGGTTGTGTTTCTTTTTCTTTTTGGTTTCTTTCTTTTTCATTTCTTTAGTTGTGGATATTAGGTTGTATATTTATTGGTGATCAATATTGAGGTGAAATTTGGGATATTATGGGGCTGCTTGATAGTCATGATCACCTTTGTGAGCCTTTTGTTCATAGTTGTGTTTTGTGATTGGTGGTGTTGCTGGATTGGTATATATTTGTTTTTGGTGGTGTTAGTTTTGTACATATGTGTGGTCTTGTTTAGTTTTGTGTTTTTGTGTGTTTTTGTGGTTGTTGTGACTCCTTGGCTCACAATGAGGACATTATGAGATTTAAGTGTGGGAGTGGGGAAGTTATATACCCTTTTGTGCATATTTTTTGTGAAAATTTTCAATTTTTGTATAGCTTTTCTTTTTGGCTTTGGGAAACTTTTGTGTCCTTGTGATTGATTTTTGATCTTTGATAACTTGGTTGCTAGCTTGTACATAGGTCAAATATGCATGATGGAACACTTGTCTACAATGTGGCCTCTGATCTCTCACAATAACCCCATTTCACATGTGCAGTTTTACGCCTACCTTGCGTACTTAATCATTGACTTTTGGTATTAGTTGTTGAAATTTGGGTTTGGGGGCATTCTACTTGGTTAATTAACTTCCAGTTTTAGCTTCATTATGAGGAAAAAAAAGAGAAAAACAAGAAGTGCAAAAATGAGCTTAACTCCAGTACCTCTATTTAGGCTTGAATAAGTGTTTTGCACGTCCAAATAAAACCCCTAAATAGGGAAAAAGCCCCAATATGTACTAAGTTGTTCCTATGGGAGTTCAAGGCCTAATAAGCCAAGAATTACCCGCCCAGGCTAAGGAGCATAAGGAGAAAAGCAGAAAAAAAGAAGAAAGAAAGAAAGAAAAAAAAAAAAAAGAGCAAAATAAAGGGAGTCATAAGCCAAGTGGAGATGACCTTTTGCCTACTTTTGGCTTAGCATTAAGAGTCAATACACCTTACATAGAGCACCAAGGCATGCAAATCATGTCATTTTGTTGCATGAGGTGAAAAATGAGAACCGGGATGCATTTATAGCATATGTGTGTCTTGAATTTATGTTTTGCTTGTATATGGCTTAGTAGCTGAGTTGTTAGGGTGATAGAATCTATCTAAATGTGTACATGTTTTCCCTTTTGCCTTGTTTATATGCTTTGTTTTGAAAAATCCAAAAATACTTCAAAAATTTTGTGGGTAAATCTTCTGCAAACCCTTACAAGACCTTACTCGTCCACTTAGGGGATCCAAAGGGTTTAAAGGGCTTATTGCATACGCTAAATGCAAGATTCCTACGAAAGTGAGTTATGTTCTTTGGTTAGTTTTTCTTTTATTTTGTTCGAGGACAAGCAAAAAATATGTATGGAGATATTTGTTGGACGCTAATTTGTCGTATTTTACGTGCCTCTTTCACCTAATTTTATCTCATATAATAATATAATCTTTAGGATTTTTACTTGTTTTATTTACTTTTGTAGGTAATAAATTCAATCAAGAAAGTACCGTGCAAAGGAGCAAAAGAGGATCAAAAAGGAAGAAAACAAGACATCGGGCGACGAGCAACCGTCGAATGCACGACAGCTGCCGCCACCCTACTGCAGCACCAGGCAGCAGTTGGCAACGGCCAGCCGTCGTTGGTGCGGCGGCCATTGGCAGTTTCTAGCTCCTCCGTGTTTTCGCGACCCGTTTTTGTCTCCTATTTAAGGTTTTTCTTTGGGGTTCTTTTGGATGATTTTTTAAGGCTACATTTTAGGTTAGTTTAGCAAATAAAAATCCCATTAGGGAGATTAAATTAGGAGATGAGATTGTAAATTTGGGTGGATTGTGGATTCAAGCTTATGGATTTCATCTTCATTCAATTAATCCTAAGTTTTCTCTTCTCTCTCTCTATTTCATATCTTGTTCTCTTTTAGGTTTTGTTAGTTAATTCTTGTATTTGCTTTCTTTAGTTTAAATGCTTAGTTTTCGTTGTTAATCCTTGTTTATTTAGATTGATTAGATTAGATTAGTTTCTCTCTCTCTCTCCTCCCTAGTTCATGTTTATGTGTTTGCTTGTTAGTTTAGTTGTAGTTAGGTTTAATTATGTTTTGTGATGATTAGTGATTAATTTTGGTCGATTTGGATTGTAACTACCTCTTGATGGCTAATTAGTCTAGAATTAGACCTAATCGCACCCAACTTGTGCTTAGAACGTAGGGTTTTTCCATCACACCTGCCAAGTAGTCGACAAAATGGTTGAGAGAGCTCATCTATATTTTTGAGCGATTGACTTATGCCAAGAGGTAAGGTTAATTAGCTAGTGTGGGTGAGAGGATAGTCAGGTTCGGAGTATGAAAATAATCTCGATCTTAGCTAGGTGCGAGGGTTGCTAATTTTGTGGTCTAATTGGGCTAACCCCATGAAAATAGGCAGTTAGACTAATTAGACCAGCATATGACCCTTAAGAGGAGGCTTGCATGGTCTTCGATGGCGCAACCGGCCATCTCTTATTTTTAGTAGAAGTTGGGTAGGTTAGGACTCAGCTCGATTACTTAGTTCGTCCATTGGCACAATTACAGTTGCAAGCCTCTTTTTGTATGTTTGTTAGCTTAGTTTAGTTTGTCTTTCTTTCCCTTTCACTTAGCCTAACTTGAGCCACTTGAGCTAATCGCGATACTTAAAATCCACCTCCTAGTGGACGACACCCCGAGTACTCGATGATAAACCTTGCACTTGGGGTTATAAATTTTAAAACTCCAATGACCACAATGAGCAAGAAAGACATTTAAATGTTTAAAATACCTCCAAAATAATTCATGCTCAAGTTAGAAAAAATGGAAAATTGCCATGGTTGTTCCTTAGATTTTTTTAATCTTCTTGTAATTTTCAATTTTCAATTTTTATTTTTTTTGCGATTTCTTTTTTTCCCAAAGAAAAACAAAATGTTTAGTCAAACCTATCGAGAAAAACCCAATATCCGGCACTAGTCTCCGGCAACAGCGTCGAAAACTTGATAAGGCCGCAAGTGCACCGTGGCGTTGTAGCAAATCAAGGTCGATCCCACAGAGAATTGGTCAAACTATTGGGTTATATTCCTTCAAGATATGCTAAGCAAATCCAAATTTGAGAATGAAATTTAACTATGTTACTTATCTAATCTAATAGGTAAACAATCAAGGAATTTAATTAAATCAAGTAATTTTCCAACCCAATAATTAATCAAGCGCCTCTTCTTTAGATGGGTAATTCCAAAACCAGTAATCGAATTATCAAACTCCTCTTTCAAGGTGGAATGAAATTCTTAAATCTAATTAACTATCATTTCTCAAGGGTTTTTGATTAATCTAAGATTATTAAGAATGCGATTATCAAATTTAGGGGTTTCTTAAACAGTATGTCTTTCTCAAGGTCCACTCAAGTCGAATCTTTGTTTTGAAACATCTAGTTTCACCTTTCAGTTACTCATCAAATGTCTAAAACAAGTAAGAAATTGATCAAGTTTTCTACTAGCAATTTAACGTCTAAGATTCAATAGAATAAACCCAACAAATCCAAAGCACTTTTAGATCAAAATAAGAATTGATTCAATCACAATTATTCAACTCAATCCCAAGATTAACAATCCAAAACTTAACATAAAAATCAACAATAATCTGAAAATATAAAAATCTAAAGAGAAAAGAGAAGAGAATGGAGAAGAATTGCTCAACTGATGCGCGCTTGAATCGTTGTTGTAAACTCGATCCGGAATCCTTGCAATCTTCACCTTCAACTTGCTTTCAACTCTCTCTAATCTAATCTAAATCCTGATTAGATGGTGGGATGGATATGGAGTAAAATGGAATGGATGGGATGAGGTTGAAGACAACCCTTTTATAGTGAATATGCTGCAGCCAAAACATAAAACTGTCAGGAAGTCAAACTACTGTGAGAAAACATAACGATCCGAGGGAAAGAGGAGTCATCACGGACCGTGGGCACCACCACGGACCATCCATGGTGGCCACCACCTTGGTGTTCTCTTATTCTTCTGTTTCTTCCACGGGCATGGTAACTGGGGGCGTCCGTGGTGAGGATTAAGGATAACTTTTAAGGGTCAATTCTTGATCAAAAATGTCTTAAAACCTGCAAAAGTCATCAAAGCACTATACCCAAGCGTAAAATGAGATTTTTAGGGTAGAAACTAAGCATAAAACTTATGAATCCCGTAAAAATGTATCAAAATAACCCTAAAATGATATGCTCTATAGGTATTTATCGCGTGTTTATTGATGAAAACCTATATTATTATCTTTGGCTACACACATGTCTTACCCTTTTAGCCAAGGCTATAGAATTTCATAGTTGATTGAGAGTAGTTTGTGGGTAATAACCTTTCATGGATATTGTGGTTTGGTTGGATGTGATAAGGGATTTATGCTCTATTTTTCTTTTAAAGTCAATTGGGTTATGTTTTGTGAGTTGCAAAAAAAGTGTTGAAAAGTGCATATCTTCCTTTGCCATGATCCTCCTCTTTGATTAGGGGGGAAAAAAAAACAAACCACACCAAAGGGTGTTGAAAAAAAAGTGTGTTGGAAAAAAAAAAAAAGGAAGCAAAGAAAAAAAAACACACAAAAAGAAGAAAAATGATGAAATAAAAGGATTTGGCATTGGTTTTTTTTTAAAAAAATTTATAAGCACTTTCTCTTATGATCTCACATGGAGATATTGATACTTTGAGATGTATAGGCTTAAGAAATATGTTTTAGTTGGGAGATGATGGTTTATGCGCTTAATCTTTGGCTTTTAGCCCCGTAAATTCCAAAATGTTTGTTCCCTCCTTACCTTTACCCATTTGCCCTGTTACAACCCTTAAAAAGTTTCCATGATTGTCTTGTGTGTTTTGCAAAGTAGTGGTGGTGAATTAGAGAGTCTTATTAAGCTTATGATTGATTTGGTTCTATGGAATGAGATTTGAGATGACCGCATTTTACTTTAAACACATGAGTGATGAGTGCCTCATTCCTAGAGTGAGGTTCTATTGGTTCTTCTAAGCTCTACTTATTGTAATATGTCAAGATGATTATTTAAGTTGATTTGAGTGGTTGATTGAATATTTTGATGGATGGTTCTTACTGTTGTTTCAAAAATTTCCTTCTCTTACCTATTTGTAAAATTTTTAATCACTTTTAGGCTAAACTTCTTGGGTTGATTTGGCTATTGATGTTGCTATTGATGTCTGCCTGAGGAGGTTATTTGTGTTTAGCCTCAGTTTTATAGTTGCTTGGGGACAAGCAATGGCGTAAGCATGGAGGAGTTTGATAATTCCTTAAAGTGCACTCTATTTTGAAGTCATTTTGTTTTATTTTTAGGGAAAATTATGTGTTTTTTATGACATATTATACACTCTTTTTTTCTATTTTATGCTTGGGTATGGTTCTTTTCTATATTTTACAGGTTTTTTTGAATCATTTTACCCCAAATTTGACCATAAATGAGTGTGGTTTGACCCCCTACGGATACCCCCAAGTCACTATGCCCGTAGAAGAAAGAAAGAATATGAAACTATCAAGACAGAGCTCACCATGGATGATCCGTGGTAAAGGCCAGGGTCTGTGGTGAGACTATAACTGCAAGTCTCTTCATTTTTCTTCATTGTGTGGCTGAGGTTGTTCGAGTTCTTCTTTAAATAGGTCATTTCGCAGCAGATTTGCCAGAGAGACACCGCAAAAGAGAACTCCCACTCTCTAGTTTTTTCATTCTTTTTCATTTTTCTAAGTTTAATTTTAAATTTCTAGTTAGTTTTGAGTATAAGTTGTGAAGAAATGCTTGCTGTTTGGAGCCCTTGCAAAGTTAGAAAACCCTTGAAGGATCTCCAATTGTGATAAATTTTCTCCTCTCAAACTTTGTTTACTTATTGTTATTTTAAATGTGCGAGTAGTTTTCTCAATCTAGGGATTGTTAGCCAAGTATTGATGTTGGAATCTCTCATTTGTTTAGTTGTGCTTGTTCTTGATTGGAATTTGTTGAATTCTATCTTATGTGTGAAATTATTGTGGATAAATTTTAGCCAAAGTTACTTGCTAATTCTAAATAGTTAAGTAAAGGATTGAAAGATAAAACTTGCTATTTGATTGACAAGATATGACTTGATTTAGCAATATTTGAGAAAGATTCGCTTGTTAAGAGGACCTTTAGCCATCAAAAATCCATAACTTAGACTAAATAAGAACATTTGAAAGAATGATAATTGGTTAGTTTAGGCAATTCAGTTTATTTCGAAAGAAAAGATTAAATTCTAAATGCAATTGCACCTCTTTCAATCTCTTGTTATAGATCAAGTGCATGTTATATTCCATTGATCTATATCTTTACTAGGTGAAACAAATCCCTAGATGTTTTAAATTGATTGAATTTTCTAATTAGATTATAGTGTCATTCAAACTCTTAATTAAAATTTGCTTACTTAGCACTTTTATAGGACAAAACTCAATAGACTACAATTTGTTTCTGTGGGAACGATATCTTTTCTAAACTACAACACCTGTGCGCTTGCGGGCATAGGTCAAATACAGTGAGAAAGATTTGGAAGTAGTTGAAACTCCCATTATGGGGTTTGGAGGCTAGACTAAGTGTCCATTGGGAACCAAAAGGCTACCTATTCGAGTGAGAGATAAGGAAAACTCATGAACCATAGAGGCAAACTTTTTTGTCGTGAATATGTCGATGGCATACAGCGACATCGTAGGACGTCGGGCCCTTAATGTCATCAAAGTATTAGTGTCACCTTACCTCTTATTTATTCAGCTTGAATGGGATAACGATAAGGCGGGAAAACTTTATGGAGATTAGAAGATGGAAAAAAAGTGCTATTATGCGAGTTTGAAGTCGTGGGGAAGGAAGGAAGAACCTCTCCTAGGTGAGACGTCCTCGCAAAACAAGGTTGGAAATAAGGTAGCTATAGAGACAATGGTAGTACTCTCTACCTCGGCAGAAGAACACGGAAGACCCTGCCCGGAACCGACTTGTCAAATGGTTCCCATCCCTTTAGACCCCAAATGTCAAGTACGAACCATTCAAAATAGGAAAGATCTCGACCCCATGATAAGGGATGGGGTCATCTAACTCTTGGAGCGATATAAGGATGTGTTTGCATTTAACCCTTGGGAAATGCCAGGGATAGCTCTTGACGTAATGAAACATAGGCTAAGTGTGGATTCGAGCCACAAACCCATCATTCAAAAATAAGACACTTGAGAGTAGAAAGGAGTGCGGTTGTAGTAGTTAAGGTCCAAAAGCTTTTAGAAGCAGGGTTCATAAGAGAGTGCTAGTTCCTTAAGTGGGTATAAAACGTTGTCTTCATCAAGAAACCCAATGGGACATGGAGAATGTACATCAACTTCGCCAACTTAAACAGGGCATGCCCTAAAGATAGCTATCTACTTCCAAAGATAGATGAGTTAATTGACTCCACAGCTAGTCATGAGCTTCTTAGCTTCATGGATATCTTTTCAGGCTATCATCGGATGCCTTTAGCCAAAGAATATCAAGAAAAAATGACTTCCATTATCGACACTGCTTGTACTGCTACAATGTAATGCTGTTTGACTTGAAGAATGCCTGAGCCATCTTCCAGGGACTTGTCAACAAATTATTTATGACACTCATATAATGGAGGTATACGTGGATGACATGATCACTAAACGTCTCAAGGAAATCAACATTCTTAAAGACTTAGAGAAGACCTTGGAATTACTTAGGCATTATGGAATAACCCAAAAAAGCATACTTTCAGAGTTAGGTTTGGAAAATTCTTGGGTTATATGATCGATCAAAGAGAAATTAAGGCAAATCCCGATAAGATCAAGGCTGTGCTGAATATGAAGTCTCCGAAAATGGTGAAAGAAGTGCAGAAGTCGACCGGTTGCATAGCTGCATTTGGGAGGTTGATATAACTGTCTTCCTTTCTTCAGAGTGCTAAAGAAAAAGATGCGGTTTGGATGGGATGAGGAGGCTGAAAAAGACTTTCAAAGCCTCAAGGAGTACTTGGGATATCTCGCCCAAATAGTGAGTCCCAACACCGGAGAACCATTGTTGGCATATCTTATCGTGTTTGACCTTACGGTAAGCGTAATTCTACTAGTCAAAAGAGATTAACATCAACTTCTGGTTTACCATATGAGCCATGTCCTACCAGGAGCCAAACAACACTACCTCCTCTTTAAGCAGTTTATGTACGCCTCATTGATTGCAAGTCATAAGTTGCAGCCTTACTTTGAATCTCATCGCATCACTGTGCTAACTGACCAACCTTCCGAAAGATTCTTGAACAGTGTGGAAGCTCCGAAAGAATGTTGAAGTGGGTTGTTAAGTTAGCCCCCTATGGAATCAGCTATGAACCTAGAAGTGCAATCAAGGCTCAAGCCCTTGTCGATTTCATTACTGAATGCTCGATTCCGGACGAGCTGAAGATAGAGGATATCAAGTCGTGGATGCTATATGTTGACGGATCAATAATCAATGAGGAAAGTGGAGTAGGCTTGATTGTCGTATCTCTCAAAAGGCGCACATTCGAACATGCACTGAAATTCACATTCAAGACATCTAACAATGAAGCCGAGTAGGAAGCCCTATTGGCCAGCATGGAGATTTGCATTGTATTTTGGGCAAAATGCCTTAAAGCCTTCTCTGACTCCCAACTTGTGGTGAGTTAAGTGAAGGATGAATACGAAGTCTGTGATTCGGCTATGGTCGCTTACTTAACTAAAGTAAAGGAAAACTCCTTAATATTCAAGAGTTAAAAATTGATCATGTGCCTTGATTGAAAAACCAACAAGCAGATGCTTTGTCAAAGCTCACTAATTCTTCTCCGGATGGCCACCCAAAGAGCATCCATTGGGACACCTTATAAGAACGAATAGTTGACACCAAGGAGTTGGTATAGAAGTGAGACATGGATTGATCTCCTCGTAGAATATTTGCATGATGGAACCCGAGCACATGATTCTAAAGAGGCTGACCATATCAAAGGGAGGTTTGAATAGTTCTTGCTATACAAAGGGATCCTCTATAAGAAAGCCTTCTTGCTCCCTCTCCTAGGATGCACTGCTTCGGAAGAGGGCAAAATGATCTTGGCATAGATACTTAAATGAGAATACGATCACACATTGGAGGCTGAAGCCTTGCCACAAAGGCATTAAGGATTGAGTACTACTAGCCAACACTCCGATCGTATGCAATAGAGAGGCAGAGGAAATGCTACAAATGCCAACGATTTACCTCATGCACCATTAGCCATCCAACCCCTCTGATCACGATGCATTCCCTATTGCTTTTGGCAAAGTGGTGCATGGACCTACTAGGTCCTTTGCCAAAGGCAACGGGACAACACAAGTTTCTTTTTGTGGCTATGGATTACTTTACCAAGTGGGTAGAAGCAGAAGCAGTGGCGTCCATTACTGAATGGGAAGTTCAAAAATTCATATGGAAAAACATTATCATAAGGTTTGGAGTTCAAGGGCAATGATTTTTGATAAGGACCCTCAATTCGATACTGACAAAGTTCGAGACTATTGTGCCGAGTCTGACATCCAAACAAGATTTATAGTCGTTGCTAAACCCTAAAACGAATGGACAAGCTAAATCCACTAATAAGAAAATGTTGAATAGGCTCAAGAAGAGGCTAAATGATACAAAGGGACTGTGGGGTGATGAACTTCCAGCCATACACTGGTCCATTCGAACAACTAAAAAGAGTACTACAGGAGAGACTCCCTTCATACTTGTCTATGGCTCTGAAGTCGTGCTCCCGGTAGATGTCACCATCCACACTGATTGAATAGTCGCCTTCTAAGAGGACCTCCACAACGAGGCACTATGGTAAGCACTCGACTTGCTATCCATAGTAAGAGGTGATGCTTACCTCAAGGCGGAGATAGCCAAAATTAGGATGACTCGGTTATACAACTGTAAGGTCAAGAAGAGACCTCTAAGGGAATGCGATTTGGTCCTAAGGAAGATTGAAGCTATCAGAAAGGGAGCAATTCAAGGGAAGCTCACTCCTAATTGGGAAGGTCCATATATGATCATTGAGGAAGTGCATCCAAGAGCATTTCAACTCGCAGCACTTTAAGGAGATGGGATGCAAAAATCTGGCACTCTGACAGCCTTAGGAGGTACAACGTATGATGGAGATGAAGGGTAGCACATGCCGTTTATGTAAAAGAAAGGCATGTTTCATTGTCGTATATTGGCTGTCTCCGATTTTATCACTTATGAATTTCAATGAATGCTAGTTTCCTTGTATACATTTCTTGTTTGTTGTCAAGTTTAGAGGCAAAAGGGTTTAAAATGAGATGAAAAATCTAGCAAGATGATAACACTTAACGGTAAACCCAACTAGCAATTTGACCCGCTAATGCAAGGATCAGCAAAACTAGCTGATGACCGGATTCATCACATGAATGTCGTGATAGGCATTGGGACTGATAAGATGTCAGCCTTACAACTGAACTTATCTCACACTCTTAAGCAAGGGGTCTAACCAAGTGCAATAATTTGGTTAAATGATATGCTAATGCAAGGATCAGCTAGTTCGGTTGATGTTCAGACCCATCCCGTGAATGTCGTGATATGCATAGGAATGATAGGACATCAACCTTATAGCTAAATTCATCTAACCCCTTAATGAAGGGGTCTAACCAAGTGAGATAGTTTAGTTAAATAATACATTGATGCAATGATTAACTAGTTCAACTGATGTCCCCATGAATGTCATGATAGGCATTAGTAACGACAGGACGTCGATCTTGCAATCGAACTCATCATAAGCCCTTAAGGAAGGGGCCTAACCAAGTGTGACAGCTTGGTTAAATAATATGCTAATGCAACGATCAGCTCGTTCAGTTGATGTTTGAAACAATCCCATGAATAGCGTGATAGGCAATAGGAACGATAAAATGTTAGTCTTGCAACTGAACTAATCCTGCTTCTTTAAGGAATGGGTCCAACTAAATGCAAAAGGTTTGGTTAAACGATACGCTGATGTAATAATTGGCTAGTCTGACTGGTGCGTAAAACTATCCCACAATGCCTTTAGCCCCTAAAGGCTATGAAGCTTGCAATTGACTAGAATTTGCTTAACAACTATCTCATGCGGTAGTGAGATGGTTAGAAGACTATGAAACCCTTTTGATATCATACCAAAGATTGCACCTTATAGCCCCAAGGGGCTAGGAAGCGTTTGGAATATTAGGTCGATTTGCTAAGCAAACAACTAAGGAAAAAGCATATTGTGCAAACACAAAACATAGAGACGCACCACCAAGTGTACAGGCAAGCACATAAATTGACCATGTACACTAGGCAAAATAAAGTGTTACAATACATGCTCCCATCTACAAAGTAAGCAAGGAAAGAAAATGAGAAGTTCGAAAACAGTCTAAAAGTCAAAAGAAGAGACTGCTCAATGGACGGGGCATTGAACTTGAGTTCCATCTTCTCCATCATTATAATGGGTATTAGAGTTAGATTTCTCTAATTCAGCTATGATGAACTCGAGTCGGAGAGTCTTCAATTCAGTCACGATGACATCACTAATTTGGCCACGACAACGCCGAGTTGGACAGTCTTCTATACAGTTGCACCGATCTCTCCTATTCAGTCACGATAACACTGGATGAGAGATTCTTCAATTGGTGTGTGACCTCCTCTTCAATTCAGCCACGACAACGCCGACTCGTAGAGTTTTTCATTTGGCCACGACAACCTCTCTGATTCGACTATGACGAAGCTGAGTTAGAGAGTTTTCAATTCAACTGTGCCGACTGCTCCGATTCGGCCACAACCATGTCAAGCCAGAGAGTCTTTAATTCGGTCTTGGCGACCTCCCATAGCCATAACAAAACTGCATCAGAGAGTCTTCAACTTGTCCATGACGATCTCTCTGATTCGGCCATGATGGAGCCTAGTCATAGAGTCTTCAATTCAGCTGCAACAACTTCTCCAATTCGTCCAAGACGAAGCAAAGATGAAGAGTTTTCAATTCTGTGTCAGTGGTCTCTCCGATTTAGCCATCACGAAGCTGAGTCGGAGAGTCTCCAATTCAGCTGCGGTGACCTCTCCGATTCGGCCATGATGAATTCGAGTTGGATACTCTTCAATTTGGCCACGACAACCTCTTCGATTCGACCACGACTACGTCGAGTCACAGAGTCTTCAATTTGACCTCGCCAACCTCTCTGATTTCGCATCACAAAGTTGAGTTGCAAAGTCTTCAGTTTGGCCACGACGACTTTTCCGATTCCGCCACGACCATGCTGAGTCAGAGAGTCTTTAATTTGGTCTCATCGATCTCTCCGATTTGACCACGACAAAGTGGGGTTAGAGAGTCTTCAATTCGGCTGCGACAACCTTTCCGATTCGACCATGACGAAGTTGAGTCGGAGAGTCTTCAATTCGGCTATGACAAAACTTAGTTAGAGAGTCTTCAAATCGGCGGCAACAATCTCTTTGATTTGGCCACAACTACGCCGAGTCGAAGAGTCTTCAATTTGGCCTCGATGACATCTTCGATTTGACCATGACAAAGCCTAGTCAAGGAGTCTTCAATTTAGCTACAACGAACCTCTCTGATACAGCCAATGACAATACCTAGTCGGAGAGTCTTCAATTTGATCGTGACGACCTTTCCAATTCGGTCAGGAAGAAGCCGAGGCGGAGGGTCTTCAATTCGGCTGTGATGACCTCTCAAATTTGATTGCGAAGACGCCGAGCCCAAGAATGGGTATACATCCAACGGCTAGCGTTAGATGTGATGCCACTGACACTCAAACAAAAGGAAAAGAAAAAAAGAAAAGAGGTAGATGGCCTGCCTGAGCGACGTCATCTGAATGGAGAGGGGGGCTTTTCACCCCTCTCTACCTCGCCTAACCTATTATAGAAGAGGAGGTCCTTCCTCCTCTCTATTCAATCTAACCGAATGGAGAGAGGGGTACCTTCCTCCTCTCTATTCGGCCTGGCTGAATGGAGGCAGGAGGTCCTCCCTCCTCTATTCGGCCTAGTTGAATGTGAAGGGGAGGGTCTGGGTTGATTTGAGTTCAAACAAATAAGACATTCAAATAAAAATTGCACACCTGGACTCCATCCGGTTTATAAATCAAACACTTTGGCTAGACCCAGACCTGAACCCAAATGTTCAATGTCCAGACCGATTGTTCGAATGTCTGAATTTGTGAATGATTTTTGGACATTCTAACTGAAGTTCTGTTTAACCAAACCCGAACCTGATTTTTCAATTCCCGAACATAGTTGTTCGAAGTTGTTTTTATGAAATTTCTAGAGAATTGAATTGAAATTGTGCATAAATGTAGTTGTTCGATGTTTGAACTGATTGTTCGACAGTCCGAATTTGTCTGACCTGAAATGGTTCAAAAATCTGTGGAACCCGAATTGAATTTAAATTCAAACATGACCAATTGTCCGAATTTAAATTCGGACAAAAATTGGCAGCCATACCGTTTTTTTCGGGGCAGACAAATTCGGATATCGAGTTCGACGGTTTTTTGCCAGGCCTAAATCCTTTCTTCAAATTCGGTCTGACCAAATTGGAAGAGGAGATATGCTTCCCTCAACTTGGTTTAGCCCAATCGGAAAGGGACGGGATCTCCCTTCCATCCGATTGATTCAACGAGAAAATATCTTTACTTGCAAGTCTAACTGAACCAAAGGACGCAGACATTTTCCCACCTTCGGATAGAAACGAGCAAGGCAAAGGAACTTTTATTATGGGGTTATACAAGGAATCCGTTGAGAAAAGAGCTCGACAAGCAAAAGGTTAATGTATGAAAAGTCTGTAAATTATGATGTACAAAAGGTGCAGGAATACTCAGGACAATAAGTGACAATTCATTGCTATAGAGTTTTGGGTACTAGGCAATCGATGACAACATTATAGGCCAGAACTACATTAATGCGGTAAGAATACCTACTTGAAGAATGATATAAGAAAGAGCTACGAACCACACTAAGTTACATTTTCATGCCGCTACAAAGGCGAGTGAACAAATTATTACACAGAGTTTCAAGCTAGGCGAAGCTTAGCTAGACCAAGTACACGATGACAAGAACGCGCCCTCAGTTCTTTCCATAAAGGCTTAGTTTTCGACCAAGAGATGGTGAACTTACACTTGAGCTGGCCTCATCGCCACCATCCTTTCCTTCGGGCAGAATTTCCCATTGTGCTAAGGAAGATGTGCTTTCCACACTCAAATTTGGAGCCTCAACTTTGTGATGTTAGACTAAGAAATCATGATGGACATCTAACCACGCTTCAAACTCAGCCCATTGATGATCCTTGATGGTTGCGGCAAGGCCGACCATGATGTCCTCACCGATGATCCCAAAGCAAAGAGCATCTTGAAAAATGAAGGCTTAGAACATTATGTGGATAAGCATAGGATCCTTCCCCCAACGGGCAACCTCCTCTGCACTTAACCTATTAAAGCGAGGCATAATCTCTTATATTCGACTGAGAGAGGCCTAGGTGAAGAAAAAGTTATTCACATCAAATTTGGAAGGGAAATTGACTGATGATTCACATTATAACTCCTCATTCACCTCTATTTATATCCGTCTAACTTGAAAACAACGTCAATCCACATATCATAGGATCACCCTGGAGATATTTGGATAAGATGTGAGGGGCTAAATGATTGATATATTTAGAAACTCCCAATGAAAGGTTGACACGTGGCACATGCCAAGTCAACATAATTCAAAGGTTGACAACAAGGGAAGAAGAAAGAAGTATGAGGGGTATAATAATCATTTTCCCCCCAGATTGGGCAATTATTGTTTTATCATTGGGTACTAACTCCAAAGCTATAAATACCCCATGTTACACCCTTTTGAGGGACCTTTTTGCATTATTTGTGATATGACATTTTAACCTTATATAGCTAAATACAGTAAGCTCTCTTTACCGTTTTTCTCCTCTTTTAACCTAATCTTTTCTTGACATCGATTTGAGCGTCGGAGGGACTTTCCTCAGGAAAAACATCCCGGATCGACCGTCGTGTAGGTCATCAAAGAAAAGACACATCAGCTCTCTCATCTAAGTGACACGTGAACCGAAAGTAAACCTGAGCTTTTCTCCCACTCATTTAAGTTTCTTACGAAACAGTAAATAATACAAATTTATTTGATAATTTATCATATTGTGTTGTTTATGATTAAAATGATTTAATTCAAGTTAAACTTTGTTCAGTTAGTTTAAATTTTAGTTTTGTTTAGCATATATTTCTAATAATTACATGACAATTATTAAAATGTAGTTGAATTGGATGTATTCAATCGACATTCTGAATATATTTAGCCAAACAAGTAACCTTTGTTGGTGAACATTATTGAAACAATCAATAAATAAACTGGTCAGTGTCAATGAACAACCTCAAGATACATAGTAAACAAATTAAAGATCTTAGTTTTACTAGATATTATCAAGACATCTAATGCACAAATTTTCCAGACTTAATGAACAATTCAAATTAACGTACCTATCAAGTAATGACAAATTTATGCACCCCAAAAAAAAGGTGAAGCAATGATAATTTTTTAAAATGAACAATATTTAAAAAATTAAAAAAATTAAAAAATCTCCTAAGAATTATGTAACATCATTCATAAATTTTTTATTAATTATAAAATGAAATTCCATTTAGTCATTATTTATTCTAAATACAATGAATAGACTAAAACAAGGATGCAAAATTTGGCTTTGTGATAGATAATAAACAAATATTTTACTCTTAGTGAACAATATCAAGACATACAATGAATAGGTTGACGAGACTTAGTGAACAATTTAAATTAACATGCCCAGAAACAAAAAAAAAAAAAGAAAAATCTTGAATTTTAGCAGTGGTGAACAACCTTTAGCCACCTAACGAACAAACATAATATTTTATGGTGAAACAACTTCAGGGAGTATATGAACAAACTAACATCTTAAGGCGAAAATTTTAAATTAGCATAACAAAAAAAAAACATAATAACTTTTACAAATAAGCAAACCTGAGTAAGATATACTTGAAACAAAAACCTAAACCGAGCAGTAGTGAACAACCTTTAGTCGCCTAATGAACACACTATATTTTTTTGGTGAACAACTCAGCGTTTCGTGGTTTAAAAATGTCGAATCTCATCTCAATCATCACTTATCAGGACTCTTTGGAGTAAATTCCCTGGCTTGGACAATTCATGTCGCTATTTCTAGATCTCAGGGAGAGTACGTTTAATGGAATAATTTCTTAGATGTATTGCCACATCTTTAAGGATGAGGCCCTTTTTTTTACAGGTCAGTGAAATCTTTAGACTCAAAACGTCGATTCGAGCAGTCATTTATTTAATTGGTACCTCCCAAGGAGCGAAAACTGCCATTCGAACCCTTTTTGGGGGATTCTATCCACAAACGCAAAATTCATGGCTAAATGATATTTTTCATTATCATTTAGCTATTGCATTTATTTTTCATGTTGCTGGTCATATGTATAGAACGAACTTTGAAATTGGGCAGAGTGGAAAGATCTTTTAGAAGCACATACCCTTTGTGGGATCTAGGTTAGCGCGCAGTTGGGCACTGTAACCTTGCTTTTGGTTCATCCCCCATTGCTAGTTTTGCTTACCAAAAATGGCCCACTTGGAGCTCTCGATTCCGTGGCGCGGCTCAACAAAGCAGTCGCCCCGTCCTACCTATTTAAAGTTTGAGAATAGGTCGAGGGTATTGTGCCCCCGATGCCTCTAATCATTGGCTTTACCTGATAGAACTCGCGTATGAGCTCCAGCTATCCTGAGGTAAACTTCGGAGGGAACCAGCTACTAGACGGTTCGATTAGTCTTTCGCTCCTATACCCAAGTCAGACGAATGATTTGCACGTCAGTATCGCTTCGGGCCTCCACCAGAGTTTCCTCTGGATTCCTTCAGGAGGACGATTGAGACGTGGATGTAAAAGTCTTTATGACACAATCAACAATTCGATTCATTTTCAATTAGGACTTGCTCTAACCTATTTAGGGGCTATAACTCTTATTTATAAACTAACCTCTTAAAGCAAACAATTTAAATTACCATTACCCCCCCCCCAAAAAAGATAATAACTTCTACAAATGAACAAACCCATGAAATACATACTTGAAATAAAAACCTGAATTTTAGCAATAATGAACCACCTTTAATCACGCAATAAACGGATCATATGTTATATTGTGAACAAATTTGAGGGAATTTATGAACAAACCTTGAGTGACTTGGGTAAATAGTTTTTCACATTAAAAAAAAAAGAAAATAGTCGTATGACAGAGAGAAACATTAAATACGTAAAATTAAAAAAAAAGATGAAAATAACATTGCAAGTGTCAAAGGGTTACCAAATACCATTTAGCTTTTTAAAAATTTTTAATTTAGAATGATGAGGCAAGTAGTAACCATAATTGTAGTTTATCCTTTAAAAAAAAAAAAAAAAAGTAACCATAATTGTAGTCGTGGCAAGCATGGCATACATAATGCCAATGTGTTGCCTACTCATCCCCAGGAGCATAAATTCCGGGTGTAGATCATAAATCGCAGGTTAAAATTTACATCGGGTCATATTTCGAACCAATGACATTTTGGTTCAGGCTAGGTGTGATCTTGGTGATTTTGGGCTTCGGTCAACTTTGGTTCTACTGTTGTTTAGTCCAATAAATTTGTCTACTTTTGAGTGAACTTGTGTCTACAGTGCAAATGTTATCAAATTTGAAGATATACATACCTTCGACTTTAAAGGAAAGACATTCAACTTTAAAGTCAAAAAATGTGTTTTTTAAAAAAAGAAAATTAGAAAAATAATTTATCTTTACCCAACAAAACAAACGGAAAAAAAAAATTAAAAAATCAACTTGGATGTGGAGGATGAGGATCCTCCCATTTCGAGAGAAGAGAGATCATACACTAAAAGAACCAACGAATTTAACTATCATCAACGCAGACCAAAGAAAGGTCCGGATGACTAAACCATTTCCAAATCCACCATATCTGTCTAGATCAAGCAACAAACAAATCCACCACAGCAGTTTACAAGTTAGGAGGAGAAGATGAAGAAGCCAAAACATGATTTAACTTCATCCATCATTACTAGAATATTTCACAAATGAATTCTATACGGCCTTTTCTTCCAAAGGTCTTCTTTCATACTTGTATAGCTCTCTTTAAGGGTGTTGTGATTGGCAGCACAAAGCCAGCTCTTCTTTCCTCGAATGAGTATTCTATCTCTTCGTATGCTTCTTCAACCGAATTATTCTCACCATAATGATGCTGAGGAGCAACTGGTGTCATTAATGTCTGCATTGGAGCTGAAACGGTTGAGGGTGTTGAAGGGATAGGGATCGGCATCACCTTTGGGGTGTGGTTTTCATCTACAGCTGCAGGAGGAACTGTCTTTGAGGGAGTGGTGAACGTAGTAGCAGTAGTAGTGCTTGTAACTGGTTTTGATGCCTCGTTTTTAAACGCTGGTTTGTGCTGCTTGGTGGGGTCATTCTGCGGTATGTTCTGATCATCAAACGGGTCTGCATTGGTTCTCAATGATGCAGTGGAAGAGATCGGCGAGAAAGGTCTCCGACCAGGAGTAGGTTCTGATTCCCGGCTATTGAATGTGAAGTTTTTAACTGGGAGATTAGCAATGTCCAACCCTCTTCTCACTGTAAACGAATCCCAAAACAAACATGAATTGGAAGCGTACAAAATCCAATAAAAAGAAAATGAAAACAAAGGGTCTCAAAATTTGTCAACCTGCAAAAATTGAAAGTCATTTAACATATGTTACTCAAACTTAAACATTTTATATGGGACTGTGCATTTATCTGATGTTCAATGATAAGGACAGATGACATCTCATTTCAGCTAAAACATGCATTTTTTTTCCAAAACAATGAGTCCAATCTCACTTGTACGTGATCACTTAGTGATTAGCATAGAATCATAGAATATGGTTTGGGGCTGACTATGTGGTTTGTAGTTCCTAATTTTGCGTTCAACTAGCAATACAGCATAACAAGGAGGATCCTGGAACTCACCAGTTGACAGCGCTCCAGGGTCATCCTTCTTGATATTGATAGGACGTGAATTTGGTGTTGCTCTGGTTGAATGAGATGAATCAGGCCTGGGAGTCTGATGCACATTCCCTCCCAGAGAAAGCCTTCTGTTGCTTCCTCCTCCGCCTCCCATAGACATCCTCCTGGAACCTTTCTTGGCACTCTTTAGTGGACTCGGCTTTGAACCAAAAAGTGCTTCCTGTTCTGCAATGAGTTGCCCTTGAAGTTTCTTTTGCTCCTGAGGTCAGAAATCATGTTCAGAATTCAATTGGTTGTGTAAAGCAAAAGAAATATCGTTTGGGATTTTGGGGGGTGGGGGGGGCAAGCTCCATACCCGCTGTCTTTTTTTCTCCAGCTCCCTCTCCTGTCGTAGCACAAGATACTCCTCGAGCATAGAAAGAAGACGAATCTGATATCCAAAACTAAGTTACAATGAGACCATGACAAGGTAAGAAACACCATGTTACAACGAGGCCATGACTAGGTGAGAAGACCACATAGAGCAGCCCGTCTGTACCGACATAGCAATTATAGGAGAATCTAAAGGGATGTACTTACACCATCGTACAGGAACTCAACACCTCTTTCATTCTCCCAATTTAGAACTTTAGCAGCCAATGCTTCCACCATCCCTATGAAGTACATCCAGAAATTTTGAACTTTCAGGAAATTACCAAAAAACAAGTTCTGTACCAGTGAGGACCGAAAAAGTACACTTTAAAAAACCAGACCAACCAGGAACCAGCTGGTCCTCTGGAAATGAAATTGGACTGTCATTGGTCAAAAACCACTTATGATGTCCTTGTGTGTTTGAACTGGGGACCTATGACTCACTAATGATGATTTCATCGTACTTTCCTTCGTACTACTTGTTGAGTGTACACAGAATGCCTTGCAAACTACCAGATTATCCCAGCATAACGAGTAGCATGATATATTGCTGAAATAAAGTATAACACCTGTCCGTAACCATGCCATTAATTCATTTTCAACATTTGCAACATTTACCTGGAAGCTTGTTGACTAATGCACGAGCTTTCTCTGCACGTTTGAGAGTGAGATGAGCGCCTTTTCCAGCATTGTATCGGTTCTCATCCTAGAAAACCAACCATCAGCATTATTCAACTTACTAAATGAAATGTGTGGCAAGTAAACATTGCTAAAAGAGCTACCATGTTATACTGTTCGAGCCACTCTTCCTCCTCACAGGCAGATAACCATTTCTCCACTTTCTCCAGTATCTCTTTCCGGCTAAAGGCTGCTTCTTTAACCTTGGAAACTTCCAGTTCGATTTGTTCAAGAACAGAAGCAGGGTCCAAAGCTCCTAAATTTAGAAGTGACATTGAACATTATGTGACAAGCAAAGAGGACATAATGAAGCTACTGAACTGATATGAATGTGGATAACAAGATACCAGATTCAATTGCTGCCATGAGATGTTCTGTTTCACCATCTGCTTCTGGGACTAAATGTGTCTTTCTACAAATTTCCTCTAGCTCTGACCTCTTCTTCAGCACAAGTTCTTTCATCTTGCTCGATTTCAACTCCTCCAGCCTAGAAACCTCTGACTCAACCTGCCAAACGATTGTACTTAGTGTTAACATTTCACAGTCACCTCCTAAATTACAAAGTCATGCAGAACAAGAGTGACACTCTAGAATAGAGAATTGCAGCTTACATATTTAATGAAATCTGCTGAAAGCATGTTGGGTTCAGTTATCTCATTCTCTGATGCAGCAATATTACACGTGACATTTTGGAATGCTTGTTGCTCTTCAACTGGTGTGTCCATCAGATTCCATAGCTCCAACAACATGGTTGCAAGATCTTGGAGCTGTACAATTTCCGTTTAAGTCACTACAGATTAAGCAAATAACAAACAGGCATTACACAAAACTCATGTTTTCTGTACCCTCTGCATCCTCTGAAGCTTCAATTCCCGCAGTCTTTTTATAGCAGCTTCCAGCTGCTGAATTGTTTCGGTACTAATGCTATGTGTTTCTTCTGAACCAGCCAAGCTAGGATGAAGGGTTTGGACTGTTTCTTTGAAGTCCACCCCTAAGACAGAGCACAATGAGCTCAAAACACTGAGGTGCTCCATGACCTGCCTCAGACGATCGCTCTGCAAGTTGAAAGAAAGAGTTACAGTAAATACTAAGGGGCAGCAGAAGAAGAAGAAGAGGGGGAGGGGGGCAATGTGCTGCTGGTAGAGAAAGGGAAGAATTAGTCAGAATCATATCCACCTTCTCCTTTTGCAGAGCCTGCAGTTCTGTTTGCAATTCTTCAAGTCTTCTTAGAGACAAGTCATTCTCATCGACCACTGCCTTTGAGCTATCATATCCTGCTGATCCATATAGTTCGGCTGACACCCTTTGAATTTGCCCTATGACTTCCAGGAATTGATTTTTCCTCTCTAATTTTCTTTTCCGCATCTCATCTAGCTGTGGAAGAATGGTACTGAGCTCTTCCTTTAAGCTTTCAGCCTTTTGCTCAGTCTATCATTTTAAATAATCAAGTTAATCCTTTGTTAACTGATGAGTGGAAAATCAAAATGCACACAGTTGGTTGGAAGAGTTCTTTGTCCTTCTGTCACAGTGTCACTAGAATTTTGTAAACAGATTCAAACTTTTCTAAAGTTTTAATCTGATTGAGACTTCCTTATCAAGTTCTTAACCTGCATATATGTGTCATGCATCATAAACAATTAGACTGAAGTGGTGGCAGTGGTGCGTCCAGCACCAATTGGTTTAATTACAGTACCTAGCAATATTTGTGTCCAAATTGTATCCAAATGAAATGTAGTTCCCATGCATCATCTATTGTAGACCCACTGACCCAGATATGGAGACGGCAAAATTGCTTACTGTTCTCCAGACTGCTAGTATGCCAAATTCCCAATATCAGTCATCTATTGTCAGGTAAATTGTCAAATATCAGAAGTCTTACCTGTCTAATATGTACAGGCCGCTCTCCCATTGCAGAACAGATGGCTGCGAGTTCTGCCTCTGAATCAGCAATTGCCTGTCGTAGCTGAGCTCTGCAGCGGTTTGCCTGATCTACTTTTCTCCTGTATACTTCTAGGCACTCTCGCTCAAGCTCAAGTAACATCTTATCTCTTTCGGCTTCAGTCTCACCCACCTCATCCCATATAATCTATTATAGATTTTCAACACAAAGAAAATAGGACACAATCAAACACCTTGTTAAACAAATACTCCTAATAAGCACAGCTATTGCATGAAGTTAGCTCAGTTTGTACCTGCAGTTCATATAATAGTGTTCCACAAGTAGTTTCCATTTGCAGAAGCGGTTCATTTTGGACAGTAGCCATCTAAAGAGAATGTTGACCACCACTATGAGCTGCATTGGCATAAATTAAAAAGAAAAAGAAAATCGCAAATGTTAAGCATGACTCATTACTATGTATTGACTACAGAAATGACTCATTACTATGCACTGGCGCTTGTGGTCGAAACTATGGTTATTACATTAACTCTCCTAAAGCACAAAACTAATTTCTAAAATCACAGTAGAAGTCAGTCTATTTTTAATTTTTCAAATTTCATAACAACGAGAAGCTTGGTCTATTCGCATTCTAGGTCAGTTTAGAAGACAATTTCTGGCTCCAATTGAAAATAATGCAGGGAAAAATCACTCTTTTTTTCTGTTCTGAGATGAATGGCATCTGGACAGATTCATGTTAGAAACAACTATAATTTCTAGTTACTGATTCACTCCCTTTTTTCTTGTTAATTTTCGACGAGAATTGAAGGATAGTACTGCGCCAAATTGTTGCCAAAAATCCTCTCACAATAAACCATCCCAGACCAGTCCCAAACAATTGAATCCAGGCCTAACTTGGAATATATCAAGAGTCATGATAAAGTCAAGCTAAAATACAAACAACGATCATTATTTATATAACCTAATATCATTTCGCACAAATGGAGCTGAAAAATCGAACAAATTCGCGCACACAGCAAATTTGCACATTGACGAACCCTAATTCGAAGCGTAACCAAAAAAATTCGAAATTAACCTAACCATCAGTCGAATTCAACACCAAAAATCGATGCATCAGTCGAATTCAAGACCAAAAACCGGAGCAAAAGAGAACAAGTACGAAGAAGAAAGGGAAGATAGATATTATCGAACCTCTTAGTTCACGAAATCCAGCGACGAGTTGCAATCAATTAGATCCCCTCAAATCACGAAGAGAAGAGAGAAGTAAGCAGGCCAAGCCAGCAGCGTGGAAGGTAACTGAGTATGAAGAAAGTGACAGAATTAGGGTTTTAGTGAATCAAATTGGTAAATCAATTTAAAAATAACAAGAAAGAGTGAGAAAAATCAAAATTGAGCGATTGAATCAGGGATGATCAGAACACTTACCTTGTTCGAAACGAGACTTTGATGCTAAGCACTGCAGTAGAGAGAGAGAGAGAGAGAGAGAGAGAGAGGATTAGGTATGGAAGGAAAGGGGTGAAAGGAGATAGAAATGAGAAACGTTTTGATTTGGGAAATTCGACCGTTGAAGCTCGAATAATGAAAGGAAGGAAAGAGTGAGCTGTGGAAGTTTAAATTCAAAAAAGGAGGAAACAACAACGATGTAGAAAAAGGGAAAAGACGGAAAAGCCCGTTTGAGGATCCGATCCAAGTGCAACTGGTATTTTCTGCTGCTTCACGGACTACCGTAGCCCCTTTTATAATTCCTTTGTCAAAGATGAGGCTTTTTTTTTTTGTATTTTGATATGTATATCAGATTGCTGGGAGCATATACTCTCACAAGACACATCATCAAATATATATTAAAAAATTAATATATGACAAATACACGCGTGAAAAATATATATACGTGGACAATGAGAGCATGAGCTCCCGAGAGTACATAAGAAATTACCGGGGGGTGTTAACTTTTATCTTTTAAAGGAGAGCGAGCGCATTCGATATCATGAATCAAATAATAATTATCATCATATATTTTCGCAATATATACGTAAATTTTATTTTTAACTTTATTTTTTAAATATTATTGAACCTCTTCCATATTAAATATTGTTTTCATAACATCATGTTTTCTAATTGAAAACTTGTCACAGAGGGGTGCTAAATAATAATATTTTTTCTATAATAAAAACAATTCCATGGTGAAATTTCCTATTGCCATGGTAAGAGAGATTAAATAATAATTTCAAAAAATGAGGATTCAAAATAAAATTTGCTTATTGTGAAGATGTATATGATAAATAATTCTTTGATATAATGTTTTAGATTTTAAGTGCACTCTTTCCCTATTAAATTTGGTCAGCTTGTGAAATTGAAATTAGTTAAATAGTTCAGCAATATAATTGCCAAACCATCTGGATTTTTCTTTAAATAAACTGTAGAAATGAAAAGAGTGTTTTTTCGCAAGAAATATATTTTGCTAAAAAAGCATCTATAGCTAATTGGTCATCAATAAAATTGTGCTTTTCATCTACATTTATTTTGAATATATTGTATGTGAAAGCAACTTAATGCATATGCATGGATAAGTCATTGTCTTACCACATATATGATGAGCATTTTTCGACTGCCAAATGGACTCCTGGAGGAAATTCTTGCATCTGTCAGATGGTTGGCAACCATGGTTGAATTGGGGTGGTGGAAAATAAACACCGACGGGGCAATTGGTGAAGGGTATGTGGGCCTTGCATGGGTGGGTGGTTCGTGATTGGGAGGGGGTAGTGGTGGACGTGGGTCACCGTGGGTGCAAAGAGGTTGTGGATGATGATGAACCCAGCCATGGCAGAGGTGGACATGGGCGGATTTATGATCAGACCAAGGGTGTTTATAGACATCCCTAACCAAAAAAAAAAAAAAAGAATCTAATCAGCTTATTTAAAGGGTTTAAAAGTATTATGGGTGTGCTATCAAAAAAAGTATTATGGGTGAACACCCCTAAAAAATGCCCCCAAAGCCTTTACATTGATTTGCTGACTGTCTAACTTGGATATCGATTAACAGACCGCGTCAACTGCTGAATCCGGTCCAATTTAACATCCAGGCTTCATTTATTTTTTTTAAAAATCAATTAATGAAGTTTGATTCCTCATTAGCTCAGCTCCTTGACATCTCTTCTGACTTCTTTGACCAGCGCCCAGAGAGAGCAACTTCCCCGAGACCGCAGAGTGACCAGCTTCTCAACTCTTAGCATCGCCGCGGACGTCGCACTGCTGCATTGCCATCGCCGGCCACCGACGCAGTCATGCCATCACCGGCCATGGACGGACACCGTCGAGCCTAGAGACCGCCCGACCAGTCCACCACAGGACCACCGACCAGCATGTAGCAAGGTAGGTCGTTTTAGGATTTCGATTTGATGATTTAACAGTTACATTTTTTTTGATTGAATTACTTCTAATTGTTTGCTTCTCAATTTATGTTATGTAGTAGCGATTGATTAGTGAAATTGTTCGACACTTCGTCGCCAAGCCTCTAGTTCGACTACTCAATCAATTAGGTTTGTCTTGTTCTCTCAAAAACTCTCTTTTTTTGGTCAATTTTTCATGCCCAAGCCTTTAATTCGACACATGGTAATTCGAAATCTAGATCCGCCATTGGAGGTGGAGGCTATGAGAACGATGCTGACAAGGGCTAGGGACACAGATCAAAGGACCGTGATAATTGAGTCAGACTCTTATAATACCATTTCTTGGTTGCAAACTCCAATAGAGGGCAGAGCTCAAATTAATATCATTTTTGATGGTATTAGGAGTTTAGAGTTCAAGCTTTGTAAATAAAGAAAATATATGATGGGAGAGTTCTATCCTTTTATAAGTAAATAGTAGCTCAACTTTTCTAAATGAGAAGCCAAAAAACCAAAAAAAACATTTTAAGCAGTGATCATCTCCCAAAAAATGCTGGGATGTGTAGCATTCACTGCCATGCACAATGTTCTTTTGTTCATTTACTTTAAAAAAGAATCATCATGCCGTATTTGTTTGCAACTAAAAAGGAAATCATTGTATTAAATAATATTTTTTTCAAACCAAAAAAAAAAAATAGTTTTTTGGGAAAATCAACGTCATTAATTTGAACTATTGAGGGTATGGACGCGAATAATCTTACCAGAGAAAATTACAACTAACATTCCAACATTTGACCATATTTTACGTAAATGTACTAACAACAAATTCGGTTTAGCTTGACCCGGTTGTGCAATGACATGGAGCCAAATTTGTCCCACTTGAGAGGGCTACTAATGGATATGCTTCAGTCTTGTTTAGGCTAGACCTAACGACCCAACATGCATACAGCTGCAAGGCAAGGTAAATCTTTCACTGAAAAGAAAAAAGTTTGTTAATCCTTTGACGTCAATAACACACTTCAATTTTATTCTATTTTTTTGACAAGAAAAAAGGGACAAATTCATTAAACAATAATATGACATCTGACATCTATAATGTGAAATCCAATAGAACAAATACAATCTTCACTGTCAAAAGAGATCCAACTCCATGAAACCTAATTGGTACACACTGAGTGCTCGGCTTCCCGAGTGAATTCTGTTTTATGAAAGAACAGCATGGAAAAGGGTCTATGGATCTGTCAATTTCTTCTTCGAAATAATGACGTAGTGATCTACTGTAGGCTTCGTTGAGTGAGATATCGATCCAACACGAGAGATTACACTTGAATAATCAACCGTCAATGAAGAGTCTTGCTGTAACCTTCACATTGTTCATTTCCAAAATAGCAACCAAAACAACAAGAAACAACACAAAGACAACATAAACTAAAACATACGCACACATTTGTAGAGATACACTAGGTAGCATAATTCATAAATCTCACAATTGGGGGACAATATCCTAGTAATGATAAAGATTACAACAATTAAGCATCTAATTAAACTAAAAGAAAAGAAGGGAAGGCTGAGAGAATAACAAAAGATCGTTCTTGGCCTTACGCAGCTAGCCAAAGGAGATTGATGGAAGGAAGAAGGGAGCGGTTTACAACTTTTCTTCGGCAAGAGAAGAAGGAAGGGGTGTCAATAACCATACTTCTTAGATATCGCAAAAAGTTAATACGGTAGTAGTAGTAATAATAATAATAATAATAATAATAATAATGAGACAAAACAAGAAACTAAATATTTAGCATTTGACTGCTTTGTTCTCAAGATGTGGAGCATGGACTATATGGTTCCCCGAACGTCTCCTTGGGCTAGGCAGGTCTAACATATTGAGGCAAATGTTAGGTCAAGATATACTATGCATCGTAAATATCTTAAACACTGCATATGCCATTGAGCTCATAGTTTAGCTTTTAAGATTAAAGGTCTGAGTATATTAAGTCTTAAGTTTTGTTCTCTTCTCCTCCTTTATATTGTAATTGCACCATATGCCTTTGGTGGCTCAGCTGAACCCCCCCCCGCCCTTCTCAAAATACTGCTTATTATTTTGTTTTTAATAAAATTACAAGTTAGTAAGTCCTTTTTATTCGAAATACATTGTTTCCACCCTATTTTCTTTTTTCCAATTATGATAAAGCCCAAAGGCTGAACAGAGAGTAAAAATACATCACTAACATTGCAAACACATGCATAACAAGACACATGAAGTTCAGCTAATAGTATAATAAAGTATCAACATCTAACCTAATAATATTCATAATCCACCTAACCAAAAGGACCATTAGTCACTAGAACTGGGTAATAGGTCGTGTCGGGTCGGATTCGTATTCATGTCGAACTTAAACGGGTTGAGAATTCCTCAACCTGAACCTAACCCGTTTATTAAACGGGTTGAAAAATCTTGACCTGTGTCTATTTAATTTTTAAACATGTTGACCTGCTTAACCTATTTAAGATAAATAGGTCAAGTTCAGTCGCTTAATTGACTATTTAAGCATTTAATGTTTTCAACTAATGCACAATTACAGTGTTAAAAATTAAGTTTACATATCACATTAAATAATTACTCTTTGAAATTCCCAGATTCGTCATAATTCATAATTTCTAAAAATTTTTAAATTCTTAATTATCTAATAAAAAGTAAATGGATAAATAAAAAATGAAAAAATGAGTTGACTTATTTAACTCATTTAATTAAATGGGTTACATAGGTACTTTTTCGTGTCGAGAATCTCGACCTAAACCTAACCCATTTAATTAAACGGGTTGAACGTGTCAACCCATTTAATTAAACAGGTCCAAAATTTATACCCAAATCCACTTAATTTCGTATCGGTTTCGGATCAATAATCGTGTCGGATCAGCTTTTCCTAACTCTATTAATCACTGCCATATCTAAATTGGAGAGATTCAAAAGCCTTGAATTAGAACCCAGAATCTAGACCTCCTTAGGTCCCCAACGTCATGCAAAAAACTTGATGCGATCAAAACTCGAAGCTTTAATTTGGATGAGGCCTTTGAGATGTGCAAGCTCAGTCTCGGTTACTATTCCACAAAATTAACAGCTAATACAATATAGAGCCACTGGATTATGCAACTTCACATGCCTTCTTCTGCCTTTTGCGTATGAATGCTTCCACCAAAAGTTTGACTCCACAATTTGTCCTTGTTCTCACCTCCTTTCTACCGCTTTAAGCAAGTCATTTTGGTCTCATGTCTCAAACGACTAACCGTCCACCGCCTGCTCGAAAAAATGCCATTAACAAAGCTCACATAATATTACTTGCTTGATTGTTTCCCCGACTGGTTCAATAAATTATTCTTTTGGCATGTTTAAGGCCTTTTGTAATCGTTGTAGTCGCTGTTATATGTACGAGGCCAGATACTGCACATGTAGTTGGGCTGTTAAGCGTTTCATGTCCAACCCTGGAAAGGAGCAATGGGTAGCTATGAAATGGATTCTTCGATATCTCAGGCATACTTCTAGTGAGTGTTTATGTTTTAGACCGTGGACAATATATGTCTTGTTGGCTTTCTATTTATCCATTAATATTATATGTTATGTTTGCTTTGATGAAAGACAAAAAGGAAGCTTAGATATTTATTCTTTAATCATATTCTATAATGATATTATGAAATTACTAATCATATTTGGATATATTATGGGACTTTCTTGATCTTGTGATTTAAGATATGATTTGGCTATGGAAAGAATAATAAAATTAGTTTAAGGAGAATCCAAATCAGCATATTACTTGATTATGGAAGGAATTGCTCAAAGAGAATCCAAATCTACCAAAAAATCAGGACAACCGTTGCAAGTAAATCAACTAGCCGTTGCATGCTGAATTTGTGCCATCTTCAGTAACACTGAACTGGATTTTCAAGGCCTTGAACTGGAGTAAGAAATCAGGATGTGTCTAATGGCTACTTTCCTTCTATTTCTCCAAGCCTTACCTATAAATATGCAAGATGGTTGAGAGCTGAAGAAACCAAGCAAGACAAGCATTCATTGGCATACTCAAACACACTCTCTTATTGTATTGATTGAGCGTTAATTTGCTATTGTTCTTTAAGTTATTCAAGTAGTATTTAGGTGGGATTATAGAGTGGAAGGGTCAACTCTACCAAACCTTGTTGAGGGTGTCAACTTGGGTCTTGGAACTTAGAGTAGGTATACTCTAGAGCTGTAATCATCCCTCCTAATAAAGATTTGGGTTAATCCTAGAGTTAGGGAACTCTAGACGGGGATTAAGTCTGTTGAGGCCCAACCTTGTTAAAAAATTTACTTGTATTTTATCCACGTTTCTTTTTCGCACTTTATTTCGATTAAATTGCGATTTTGATCATCACCCTATTCACCTCCCCTCTAGGGTGATTTAGTAGCTTTTACACTTTCAATTGGTATCAGAGTCAAACCCACTGCATTTTGACTTTACCGTCAAGTGGGCAACGATCATGGCCGCTAGTGGAGAAGGCTATTATGATCAAGGTTGCTCTACTGTTAGACCATCTTTGTTTAGAGGTACTAACTTTTCATATTGGAAAATTTTGATGCAGATGTTTATCAAAACTGAAGATAATGAATTATGGAACATCATGACAGAAGGACCATACGTTCCGCAAATCACGATTGATGGAAAAACCGTTACGAAAACTGAAGATCAATACACCCAAGAAGACTTCACAAGGCTGTCAAAAAACTGTAAGGCCATGCATATATTATATTATGGATTAGATGCTAATGAGTACAATCATGTTTGTGCATGTGAATCAGCCAAAGAAATATGGGACAAGTTGGTGGCGACGTATGAAGGGACAAGTTAAGTGAGAGAGACAAAAATCAATATGTTCGTTCATCAATATGAGCTTTCCAAAATGCAACCCGATGAAACGATCAAGGAGATGTTTACAAGGTTTACTGATATAACCAATAATCTTAAGTCCCTCGGCAAAACTTACACCAACGAGGAGATGGTTAGAAAAATACTTCGGTGTCTTCCTAAAAACAAGTGGGGTCCCAAGATCACTGCAATTGAGGAAGCCCAAAACCTCAAGACTCTAGCCTTGGACGATTTGCTTGGAAAACTCACGACCCACGAAATACATCTTAAAGAAGATGAAGAACAAAAAGAAACTCAATCCAAGAAAGGAGTAGCATTCAAAACTGGAAATGAAGATGCTATTCTCTCAGAAGATGAGTCAACTGAAGAGGATGAAGATGCTATGGCGATGATCACTAAAGGATTAAAGAAAATGTTCAAATCAAAGAGATTTGATCCCAAGAAGTTCTGCAAAAAGGGATCTTCATCAAACAAAAATAAGAAGCTCTCAAAAGGTACAAAATTTCTTAACAACAAAAATGATTCTAACTTGGGTCCTTGCTTTGGATGTGGATTGTTAGGACATATTATGAAAGACTGTCCAGTTTTGCAAATGAAAGCCGAAAAGCGTAAACAAAAAGCCAAGAAAGAGTTCAAGAGAGCCATGATTGCCGCATGGAGTGATAGTGACTCCAGTGACAGTGACAAAGACGAAGAAATGGCAAACCTATGCCTTATGGCGAATGACGTTCAAGAAACCGAATCTGAAAACTTGGATAAGGTAGACTATTCTAACCTTCTTGAATATTCGAAGGATGAATTAGCTCAAGCATTAATCCAATGCATTCGGTGTAAACAAGAATATTTGTCCAAGATAAAATCCTTGAAGAAAACAATTTGTAATTTACTCTCTGAAAAAGAGTCATTACAAAAATTGAATAGTAAATCTCTTTCAAAAATTAAAATGCTTGAAAATGAAAAGAAAGAGCTTCAATCCAAACATGAGGGTCTAGAAAAAGTAGTATTAAAATTTTCTAAAGGATAAGAAAACTTGAACAAATTGCTAGGCTCTCAAAGGATGTCATTCAACAAAGAAGGTATTGGATACAATCCTTTTAACAAAAAGAAAAATTACAAAAATTTCTTTGTTCATGAAACATCCAAAGACAAATCTCACACTGTATGTAATTATTGTTCGAGGAAGGGTCATATTTCCTACTCATGTCCTCTCAAAAAGCTAAATACTAAGATAATCCAAGTTTGGGTACCAAAAGGAACAAGACCACAAAATAGGGTCACAACCTATGTTGGACCCAAATTCGATATCAAGGCTAGAAAGGCTTGATCTATTTGTTTTGTAGGCGTACTTGAAAGCCGATAATTTGTGACTTTGATCATGGCCAGAAAGGTTTGATTTAGTGTCTTAACAAAAGGGGGAGAATTCTTAATATTGGTGCATAAATTGAGGGGGAGCCCTCTCTAACTACTAACTATATTCATGAGTTTTTGCAGGACAAGCCAATGAAACAATTATCACTATCAAGAAATTCAAGACCTTAAATTATAGTTCAAGGGCTTGAACTGCAGGCAGAAGCTAAACATTTTGAATATGATCAAATTAAGGGCTTGAACTTCACTTTCAAGGCCTTGACTATGGGTTATTGATACAAATAAATCAATTGGTTCATACCCACTGGAATTGGAAGGCAATCTGATATATTTTCTTGCATTCCAGGCACGTGGATTTTTTCAAATTTGTCTCAATTTTGGTTAATCTTGAAAATAGCATGATATTTGCTAATTTTATTCCAAAATCCTAATTGACTCATTTTTTGTTGGGAAATTATTTTGGGCAACAAATTTCCTTTCTCACCCATGCGTGTCCTCATCTTTCTCTCTCTTACTTTAATTTACTTCCAACTCAGCCTCACTCTACTTAGTTTGCCTCACTCTTTCCACTTTGTTTTAAATTTGGTTTTACTTTATTTTTACTTCACGTGTATAAACGACATAATTTTAAGATCCTCTTATTTTTTATGAAAGTCCAAGGGGGAGAATAATTTGGTTATTTTGGTCGTGTTAGTGTTAAAACGCTACCAATCAGGTGATGTAATACCTTTGCATAATTTACTTCCTACTTGAGAAATTTTGATTTTCAAATTTTAAATTGCTCAATTATTTTTAGAAGGTAAGCATGATATGATTAATAACCATCGTATTTTTTCATGGCATGTGACATATTATTATGCTTGCTTAATATTTTAAACATCATACCGAATTATTGCACATAATTTTATGCTTAGTGTTTGCATCAATGTTATTGTCTATCTCCATAAGGGAATATTTATATTATTTTGGCATAATCTTGATTATTTATTTTTTAAAGGTGGAGTTAGTTTAGTTTGGGATATGATCTTGAAATGCTACTATGGCTATATGTTTTATTGAATCCTCTTTCTTAGTACTAATGCTCCTATTGGATAAGTTTGAAGGTACTAAGTGCAAGGTCATAAGTATTGCATATGAAACATGCATTTTGGATTTTCCCTTCTTATGCAACCTTTTTGATGAAATACAAAAAGGGGGAGAAAGATTATGGTAAGCTAATTTAATTATTTGATGAATCCATGATATTTATGAAGTTTTGTCTTTCATAAAAAAGGGGGAGATTGTTGGCTTTCTATTTATCCATTAATATTATATGTTATGTTTGTTTTAATGAAAGACAAAAAGGAAGTTTAGATATTTATTCTTTAATCATATTCTATAATGATATTATGAAATTACTAATCATATTTGGATATATTATGGGACTTCCTTGATCTTGTAATTTAAGATATGATTTGGTTATGGAAAGAATAATAAAATTAGTTTAAGGAGAATCCAAATCAGCATATGACTTGATTATAGAAGGAATTGCTCAAAGAGAATCCAAATCTGCCAAAAAATCAGGACAACCGTTGCAAGCAAATCAACTAGCCATTGCATGCTGAATTTGTGCCATCTTCAGTGATACTGAACTGGATCTTCAAGGCCTTGAACTGAAGTAAGAAATCAGGATGTGTCTAATGGCTACTTTCCTTCTATTTCTCCAAGCCTTGCCTATAAATATGCAAGATGGTTGAGAGCTGAAGAAACCAAGCAAGACAAGCATTTATTGGCATACTCAAACACACTCTCTTATTGTATTGATTGAGCTTTAATTTGCTATTATTCTTTGAGTTATTCAAGTAGTGTTTAGGTGGGATTATAGAGTTGAAGAGTCAACTCTACCAAGCCTTATTGAGGGTGTCAACTTGGGTCTTGGAACTTAGAGCAGGTGTACTTTAGAGTTGTAATCATCCCTCCTAATAAAGATTCGGGTTAATCCTAGAGTTAGGAAACTCTAGGCAGGGATTAAGCCTGTTGAGGCCCAACCTTGTTAAAAAATTCGCTTGTGTTTTATCCACATTTCTTTTCCGTACTTTATTTCGATTAAATTGCAATTTTGATCATCACCCTATTCACCCCCCTCTAGGGTGATTTAGTAGCTTTTGCACTTTCATGTCTGATGGCTCCATAGATGTAAACAAGTCAGGATATGTTGGCTCTAGTAAGTCTACTTCTGGTTAATTGATGAACGTTGCAAGCCGGGGCCTGTCTTAACAATCGAGATTGCAAAAGTGTGTTGCGTTGTCAATCACTGGGGTTGAGTATATTGCAACTGTTAAGGCCAATAAAAAGATATTGTGGATGAAGAACTTATGAAAGGTAGTCAAAGTTTCATGCACCTTACCAAGAATGCCCCTCCCATTCCCAAACCAAACATATTCGAAGAAGTTACGATTGGATTCGAGAAGAAGTAGAAGGAAAGTTGTTGCAAATTGAGAAAGTGCACACTAACCAAAATGGATTGGATGTGTTGGCCAAGATCTTGCCTAAGAGCAAGCTTGTTGGATGTCACTTGAAAGCTGGTTTCGTTGAACCCCCCATGTCGGACAGGGAAGATTTGTTGGGTATTTCCCTCTTATTTGGAGGAAGAGGACCAAATTTATCATTTGGGCCTACGTTTATTTACCCTCATTATTATGTGCATGGGTTGTTTTTTGTAGTGGGTTTTGACTTGTTCAAAAAGGCCCGGTTTCTTTTACTTGCTTAACTTCTTAAGGAAGTTTCTTTGTGTGGCTAAATAGGTTTATATCCTCTAGAGTATCCTGTTATGATTGAGCTGAAGAGTCAAAAAATTAGTAGTCAAATGTGAGGTAGAGGTTAGAAAGAGAATGGCTCCGATTGCTAAACAAGTGACCTCCGATCACCACCAAATTTTAATGTGTTGTTCCTAACCTTGTCCTATTCAAATCCAATAGTCAAATTGTCATTTTGAGCTCCCAAAGTCAGTAAACTTATTTCACCCTCATAGTTAAGGATTTGTGTTTTACTAGTTTTGAATGAGGGAATTTGAAGACTTGTTCTGCCAAGCATGTTCTTTGATAATTGTATTGCCTCCATTTTGAAATAAAGAACTTTGATTATACGCACTTGATCATTGTTGATTAATGGAAGGTTTTAGTATTGTTTCTCATGTCTCGTGGGTTTTACCCTTATTTGGGTTTTCCACGTGAATCCTAGCGTCTCCTTATTAGTTTTGAGTGGTTGATCATTTTGTTTGTTTGCCAAATTGTCCCATCGTCCATTGCCCATTTACAACACAAGAGGGGAAACGATTTGTTCTAGGTTTGGCTTCGGTTTGCATTGTTTGGTATTTTGTATGCTTCTCGAACACTTTATATATCATCTGTTCGGAATGTACTTGACTCGAATACATTGCCTCCACTCTGCATAAGAGGCTTAATGAGGCAAGGTTTTGGATTTAGACCCCTATTGGGTTAACATATGTCAAGATGAAAATATATCGCATGGGGGTAACATACAGAGATCTTACCTTTGTATTATGACAACTTTAACCCCAAAAAAATTGTAGGCTAAATATATTTTTAACTGCATTATATTTTAAGAAAAAGAATAAATAATAGTAGTTTCTATGTGATCTTTATTATAACTCGCTGTAATCAAAATTAAAAAATTACAATACAGTATTGTTTTTTTAAATAAAAATTACAATACATTATTTTTTTTTTTTTAAACTATCTAAAAGCACTTCCCTGAATTTCCAACCCCAAAATCAGAGCAGCAATTACGGCTAGTGACACCTGGTAGTAATAGAGTGGGGCAAGCGCAAGCCCACATAGGAGTGTCAACATGCTTCTATTGATAAAATAACATGATATCATTCATATGATACGATGATATTCATCCCATCCTAATCCTCCTTGATTTTGCTCCTCTCTCTCTCTCTCTCTCTCTCCCTCTCTCTCCTTGGATACTCTGAACCAAGACACCGGCCACTTCCACTTCCATTCAACTTAATTGCCATTGACGTACATAAGAATAAGATTGCGACTCTGTGGCTGCAAACGGTATTACTGTCTGTCACCCTTTGTTTTGCATCCCATGGTTTTTCTCAACGTTGATTTCCCACCATCCTTGCCTTTCTCCGCTTCAAGTTATCTCAGGATACCTTCTTTTTTAAATTATAAAACAGGAAAAATTCTAATTTGATTAAGAATAATGCATCGTTATTAGATCAACATTATTATATGATGCAGAGTGTTAGTCTATCAAGAAGTGCTAGGGTCAGATGATGGCAGTCGCAAAGATGAGGATGTTACATTGGATATTTGGTCACACGAGATTGGATAGGATTATAAATGCGGTGATTACAGACAAAATAGGAGTGACGCCCACATATGATAAGATGAGAGAAGCTAGACTTAGATGGTCTGGTCATATGAGAATGAGCAATGATGCACAAGTGAGGAGATGTGAGAATATCGATCTTTCGGGGTGTAGAAGGGGTGGGGGCTGGCCAAGGAAGAGTTGGAGCGAAATGATTAGAAATGATTTAAAAACTTTAGCGTTGACGGAGGACATGACCCAGCATAGAAAGCTTGGAGATTTAGGATTAAAGTTGCAGACTTTAGATAACGTGTTTCTTACCCTTATTTTAGTTCCCAAAGGGGCTTAAAGTGTTGATGCATGGAGTTGGCTATCACTCATCATATGTTTCTAATTCTGATGTATTCTTGTTTCATTTATTTAGTGACTTGTTGACTTTTGCGGTGCACTGCGTTCTATTTTATTATCTACCTTAGCTATCTATTATCTTACCAAAGGATTTTCAAATGAAAAAATGTCTTTTCAAACCTTTTTTGCGAGTCTATTGGAATTGACCTTTCTGTGGATAGTGATATTCGCTAAGTTAAAGCCACTTACATCTGGATCTCTCCAGATCTTGCGAAAGTATGACTCACACTGAAAAGTTGCTGCAATGGGTTGTGGATTTACTGTTGATTCCCACCGTGTTGGTGCCCTGAGGATGCTTAAAAAAACAAAAACTGTCATGTGAATGTGGATGTGCAATCCGAATTCAAATTTTCAATCGACCCACCGAAATTGGGAATGCCTTGTAAATTTGATTCATATTTTAAAAAAAGAAGTGTGGGTTTAAATATCATTAAAGACATTACTTTTCGCATAGCTTTACCTGGCCCACCTAAAATCTTCTTATAAGGTGTGGACTTTTAGTTTAGTTAACTTGCATACTAATCCAAGAAATTAAGGCCTGTTCTTTCTATCAGTAAATCTTAATTTATGAACTTCAACCAACTTCAACTCATTTCAACCCAATTCAATCATTTTAACAAAAAAATTTCAATTTCAACCCACTTCAATCTACTTCAACCAATTTCAACTCAATTCAATAAAAAAAAATACCAATTTCAAATTATCATATAAAAAATATGCCAACTTCTTCTAATTTCAATCCACTTCAATCTACTTTAACTCATTTTAACCCAAAAAAAAAAAAAAAACCAACTTCAATCAATCTCAACCAACTTCATCCATTTTCTAATCTATATTTTTCAATGAAAAAAATAGATCCTACAAATAAAATAACTCATACCAGTTGTAAAAAACCCTAAGATCTTGATCCCTGCGTGTCCTAAGAGGCAAATAAAATGCCATAGGAATACATGTGCAGATGGATTTGGGAGCCAATGATGGTTAGATCAGTTCATGCATGCTGTTTTGTAGGCAAAAGCGGACAAACTTGACCTTGCATGGCTGCAACACTTGCTCCACTTTGTACTCAGCTAGTCCAGTTGTCCACTTGCATCTTTGAAGAAAGTTTTCTCTTAGTCAAAAAATTAAAAAATATCCAATGGCTCGTGTATATTGAAGTGGTCCAATGTGGGTAAAATCATGATGAGCCAAATGGGTCGAATAAATCAAGTCATTAGGTCAAGTTGGCAAGCTAATGAGAGCCAAATGGGTCTCTGAATCAAATATTCAAGTTATTTGTTCAAGTTGACAAGTGGGCCCGAATTAACAATTTTACTATTTAACATTTTAATATCAATCCACAAATTAATTTAAAATTCAAGTTGATTGGGTTAAATTCACGGCTGAAATCAAGTTAAATGGGGGTGATTGATAATAGAGATAATAAATTATATCTGATTTAAATTATATATCGGTTAATATTTAAGATCAGTTAAAAAAAATTCATTTCATCTTAATATGATAGTTATCAAAACAGGTTGGTTCAAGTGATTCGATACTTATTCATTTTAAATAAGATATCAGATTCGAGTCATTTTAATGAAAAAAATCTGCAATGGGAGAGTTCTATCCCTTATTGGAACAATGGTAGTTCGACTCCAGTAAAATAACGGATTCAATGGCAAAAAAAAAAATGATAGCTCATCTAAAAATTAAGAGCTTTATTTATATCTCAATAAAATTGAAGTTTTTAAAAAATTGTCACTTTAAAATGGAGGAGTCTATACTCAACTCTTCTGTTCACCATTTGTCCTTACTTGTTGGACACATTAGAGTCTAAAGCATCTCTATCATATATTAGAGTAATTAATCCAAAGAGGAAGTAGGAAAACGATTAAATCCACAGGGCCGCGTAATATATCAACCTAAGATATGAGATCAAGAGATCCTTTGCCGCAACACATGGGGGCGTGGATGTTTTGGGATTTGGTTTTCCATGATCCTGTCTGATTTGCTAGCTGCACCACAATCCAACTCTTTGATTGGCTCTCTACAATATACATTAATATATCAACCTAAAATCTCTAAGTAAAATTAACCAAGTAAAATATAAACAGACCAGAATAGAAACACAGGTATATTAACAAAAGGTTTAGTCGCTAATTAAGGTCATCAACCTACTAGGGAATCTGCTGACTTCCCTCTTGCATTATGGGACCTGGTTGCTAAAATTATATTTCTTCCACCCCATATTCATACTGTCACATATAAGTGGTGACAATATCAATAATCATTGAATACTGAATACAACTAAATTTCCAATTTTTAGCCCTATTAAGTCTTGAAAGACCTTTGTTGAACGTATAGAAGGAATAATATTTAGCTCGATGATATTAATTATTGCAACTTCTTTAAACGGAAGTTTTGAGAAGTATGATTTTAATTATAAAATGAGAACAACAAATTAGATATTTTTGACAGTAAATTTGAGACAAGTAGTTGCTTTCTTGATAACATTAACATACTTGATTATATGTGTATCCTATGTAAACAACAATAACAATTTTCAGTGTGAGTCTCGCTTTGATAAGGTCTGGAAAGATTAGCAGTCTTATCCCTATGCATATACTGCAAGTAAAGAGACTGTATTTGATTAGATGTATGTGCCTATTAATCATTAGTTTGAGGAAAAGCAAACTCAATGTATATTATTGATAATGTGTACAAATGATATATAACCCTTTTAGGAATAAATCCAACTCCATAATTAATTTATTATATAGTACGAAGTATCTAGTTATCACATATTAATACCAAAATACTTATAACTTATGCAAATACATATATGTAATTTAATTAAACATTTGACACAGCGGTGGGTAAATGATGTGTGCGCTAAATCCTGAATGCTCTTTTGTTACAAACTTCATTCATTGAACCAAAATTTGAATAAAATTATATTAAAGTTTACCTCACACATAAGGTAATTCCGCATTCCCTTGTGGCCAAAGAGCACTCTATAAATACGATACATACTGCTCATTTTGGTCACCGCCCTCTCTCTCTCTCTCTCTCTCTCTCTCTATCTCTCCCTCTCTCTCTCTAGCAGGTCAAGCATCAAGCGACCGAAAAATCAAAACTCAAGCGCACAAATTCCGCCAGTCTCACAGCCAAACGCCTCCGCCTGCGGCGAAGGAGATAGTAGATCGATGAATTGCCGGAAAATGTCGTCATCAACAACAGCGATAGTAAAGGTGTCGGCACTAGGTTGGGCGGTGATACTGGCGGTGTTAACGGCGTCGCTAGTAGGTCTGCCGCTGATTCTGCCGCCGCTTCAGCCGCCGCCGGTGGCGCTGCTGTTCTTTCCAGTCGGAATCATGGCGGCGCTCATGTGCCTCGCTTTCTCGCCCTCCGCATCCGCCGCTTCCAGAAACGTCGCCGTTTACTGCGCCTCTGTCTAATGTACGGTCATAGTCTAATGTAGCCATTTGCTAGTTAGTAGCTTCTGACCACGTTTTGTTTTGTTTTTTTTTTCTTTTTTTTTTGGATACTTCTGTCATCTTGTTCATGGTTAGATAGTGGTGAGTTGGTGACTGGTGACAAATTAATTGAGTACAGATTTGTGTTTTTTTTTTTTTTTTTTTTTTTGATTGGATACATGAAATCTTCACGGCCTTTCGTTCCTCTATACGAAGCAAGATCATTCATTATTTTTCTTTGTTTTTTGATATATTTTATTCTTATCAAATAAAAGAAATTAAACATTCTTGCTATAATCATTTAGGAAAAATATAAATATTGTAAAAGTTTATAATCTTAAGCATTTATAATTAATTATTAATTATATGAATATTTACCTGTAAAAATTGGACAATGTATACTCCAATGGTCCAGTTGGTAGTACATATATTTTACTCATGGAACATGACTGTTTTGGCTAAATATTTCAATTATTAATAGTAATCATTAATAGATATTTTATGTAGATAATCATAATTTACTGTATTTGCAGAAAAATTACGTTCTCAGACTTTGATAGCAAAACTTTACATCATCATTTCTATATTTACAAAATTCTATAGTGTTGAACAATTTGTAAAATTATTCTCTCTTTTAGTTCATTTATTCTGAATATGCTTATTAAAATTACGAGGATAAAGAGCTTGTTACAACTTACAAGACATAAAAAGTGTCTTGCACTACCCTAAAAATTATTCTATTATACATTAAATTGAAAAAAAAAGAAGTTTAGATTGAATGGTCATGCATTGTATAAGAATCATGTTAATTAATGTTTACAACTTCTGATCATATTTATGAATTATGCATATGATATTTTTTTGTCAATAGAGTTGAACATATTACATTGTCTTTTATAGTAATCAACATTAAAGCTGACAAAAAGTTATCTGACCCAAATATTCAAATTTGTCCGACCCCCAAAAAAACTGGGTATGGTCATCAATTATTCTTCCGAATCTTGAATTCGGACACAAAATTTATCATATTTCTACTGTTTGAACCCGATCTTGGCCTTTTTCGAGTTGTCCGACCTGGAAAAAAATCATATATTGGACTTTAATTTCTTGTCATTTTTGATGTTGTCCAATTTGTCCAATCCAAATTCGACCCGAACATGAATTTTTGCCAGCGCTAATCAACACAATCGAAGAACACCAAACTTAATTATTAATAATTAATTTGGTATTTTTAGATTAGGTAATGAATTAATTTATCTTAATATAAGAAACTTTTTTATATTAACATTAGATTATTTTCCATTAAAAAAAGTTTTTTTTTTTTAAATAGAAGACACTGAAAAATAAGACCTTTACTACAAACATCACAAATATAAAAAGGAAAAGTCTCATACGTATAGGGGGGGGATTTGTCAACCAAAAAAAAGAAAAAGAAAGAGAAGGGTCTGATACTCTCATACTTTAAGTAAGAGACTAAACAAATAAAAATAACGCAATATAGTTAACCTTGTGTAGTTTTCAGTATAATTAATCACTTGATTATCGACCCTCTCCTCCAAATTCTCAAGAGTATAATTAGCACTTAATTACATCATGGATCAATCAAGAAGGTACAAAAAACTTCACAACCTTTTTCTATCCAACGTTCTTTGTAAAATTGAATCATATAATTGGCACAGATGGAGAGAGATTAGACGCTCACGCTGTATGTATATCCCCAGATATACTGTCCACTGTCACAATATTATATTGTGGCAAGAGTTAATTACTTGAATTTGAGCAGGTTTAATTATTGACCAACGACGAACACAATGCATGAGCTGTCCTGGCCGGGGATACTCTGCGGGATCAATTGGGCACCGCACTTGTGATTTGCCAAATCTTCTTTTCTTTAGGAGCGGTCATTGATTAATTTGATCACATTTTGAATATAAAGCATTAGTTTATTGGGTGATATTATCTTTTTTTTTAATATCATTATTAATAAGCTTCACAAAAGCAAAGACATGATGCAATAATTAGTTTGAATATAATTAGATCGATGATATTATATCATTCAAGAAAATTATGGTCCTGTTTGACAATCAACTGTTAGCTAATTGCATTAGCTGTCAGCTGTTAGCTGATTGTATTAACTGTTTGACTTAACTGATTGCAGTAGCTATTTATAAAAAAAGTGTTTGGTAAAATTAGCTGTTTCTAACAAAGTTATTTGATAAAGTTTCACTTATGCCCATGACTCAATTTCATTACTTTTCTAACAAAACAATTTTTCATTGGATAATTATTTTTCTTTTTGATATGAATTATGAATTAAGACTTATGTGATATATAAAATTACATTTATACTTTTTCCTAATTTTAGTACTCATTATCAAAATATATTTTTGATGTTAAATGTTTTCTTTTTTAATAGCAATTGAAATTATGTGATATAAAAAATATTTATATATCATGTAAGACTAACTAACATAAATCATTTATTAAATTAAGAAAGCATTAAAATTAAAAGTATTATCTTCAACATCATGACCATCCACAATTCTTGTCCCAAAAAAGAAAAAAATAAATTGAAAATTTTAAATTATAAGCACCCAACATTCGGGAATATCATTTGTGAAGGACATGTAATGTAAATTTGTTCAAATTATAAGGTTAGTATGGTCATTATAATAGTAAATATCAAAAAGCTCTTTGAAAAAGCTATCCTAAAGACCTTTTTATAAAAGAGCTTTTTGGATATCAAAAGCTAATCAACCAAACACTCCAAAGAGCTTTTTGACCAGAGTCAAATAGCTAATGCCTTCAAAAAGCTCTTTTTTATCCAAAAAACTCTGTCAGACATGGCCTATGTCATAAATTTATTGTAGTTAGTTAGGCTACATAGATTATACCCAACAAAAAAAAAAAAAGGAAATTTTTGAGATTTGAAAATAATATGTGTGGTTATGCCTTTTGAAACTTTCCGACAAAGTACTTGCATTTCGACATTTGTTGCGGTTCATGAAAATTTTAAAACCATTCTCACAAGTCGTGTTAGGTTTAGAAATTTTATATAGTCTTTTTCTTAAAAATTTAAGTAAATTTGATGACTACCAATTAATTCTTGTAATTCCCTTTGTTGTGAACAAAAAAATAATAATTTCTTTATCAAGTTCAAGGAAAAATAATTAGCGAATAAGTGTCCAAATTGTTGACCCTAGTCATATATTGATTTTGATGATAACAAACAAAATAATTGTTTGAGTTGAAGATATATGCTCAAGTATAAGTGTACATGCTGTCCAGATCAAGAATTGGATAAATGAAATTATTGCTTTGCCAAATCATGAGGAGATAACATATGGTTGCTTAAGGAAAATATATGCGTGATATTGATTAATTGGAAAATCAATCAAGTAAATTACTTAGCTGATTCAAAATTTGAAATTCAAATTTTGAGTATTCAAATTAAGCAATCTACCATGATTTTATCCTCACCCTTGATACTTGTCATGATGAAAAGATATGATATGATTTGAATCAAATAAGGTAATATTATTTCTTAATTCTAGAATGTTTTCCTGCCATATTTTTAGAAGATATTGTGCAACATCTCATTAGCCTAAATTGTGATAAGGAAGCCAACAAAATCAAAACAGCAATACCTGAGCAGAAATCAAGGGCCTGAAATGCTATTTCAGCATACCCTGGACAGAACTTTCATATTTGGTGGACGAGTGCTGAAGCTTATAAATAGTGGCCAAATTGAGGGAGAAAAAGACATAGAAAAGGCAGTACAAAAAATATCATTTGAGCACATACTTTGAACTATTATACTGAATGTTATTTTGTGATCAAAAGTCGTGAGTGTATTGAGAATTCTTTATTAAGGAGTAAACTTAGAAGTTGGTGTGAGGTCACAACTCCCCATACTTGAATCAAAAGGTTGATTTAAGTATTTGGAATCTTTAGAGTGAGATAGTCTGAGAGATTGTGAGAGTTCATCTTAATAAAAGAAGTAGGGTGTTAAATCCTAGAGTTGGATAACTCTATGCGGGGACCTAAGCCTGATGGATACCCAACCTCGCTAAAATATTGCTGCATATTGTCCCATTTTAATTTCTGTTCTTGCTCTCAATCTTTCTTTTAAATTTATGTGATCACGCTATTCACCCTCTCTAGAGTGATCTGAATCGTCAATTGGTATTAAAGCGGGTGCTATTATCTTAAGACTTAACCGTCTAATAACTTCGATCCCATGACTAGTCATAATCTTGATTCTGATTGTCCACCTCTTTTTATGGGTTATAATTATTTATGGTGGTAGAAAATAATGGAATTCTATGTTAAACACAAAGATCTCGATCTTTGGGAGATTATCAAGAAAGGACTCATTATCGTTGAAAAATCAAAGGATCAGTTTACCAACGATGATTACAAGATGATGTCCAAACATTCTAAAGCTATTAATATGCTATATTGTGGCCTTTCTGTTGAGATTTGTGAATCAATTTTTTATTGTAAAAGTGCAAAGGAGATTTGGGATACTCTTTGTTAATTATATAGCACTAATGAAAAAATTTTAGATCTTGATTTGGTTAAACAGGAGAAGACAATAAAGGTCAATAAGTCCGAAGTTTATAATGCTAGAGACGATAATGACTCATATAGACAACACAGTGAAATGACCAATGTCAATAAAGAAATTCAAAATGTTAAGGATGATGGCTATTCCTATGGAGAACGAATAGATCAGATGCAAGATCGACAAGGACCAGAGTGTGACTCTCAAGAATTACTAGCTTTACAAAATGAGAAAAATGAGGTAAATTCTTTAATTAATTATTTTTCTCAATCCGATCTTGAATCTACTGATTTGAAAACTGTAATTAATAAATATGTGTTAAAATTTCCTAGTTGTAGCAATAAATTAAGAAAATATGTCAAGAAAAAGCCAATGCGATTCTTGGCCTCTTTATTCTTCCTAGCTACCAACCGTTATGGACCCAACAGAAAAGGGGTACCAATCTTTTGGCTAAGAAATTTATTTTTGCAGAAATTAACAAAGATTACTGGACAATTATATGAAACATTCTTCGTACATCCTCATAAAAAAATCAAACAAAGTCCACAAGCCTTTAAAATCTCAAAAAGTTCAAAGAGACAAAATTTGGTTGGAGGTATACAAACAGAGGTCATATAATTGGTAAGTAATGGATTGCCTAAGGTAAAACTTAGGTAAACTCTATTTTTCAATTTTTTCCATCCAAATTTCTTATATGCCTCATGTTAAGGGGGAGATAAATTATACGTGTATACATTGATTGAGTGTCGATTTGATTATTTGGTAGAGGAAAGATACTACATCTTACTTCTAAATAATTGTTTACATGAAATCGCTCATACAAAGGGACGTTAATATGATTATGCCTTTTATTATTAAATCATAATTCGATTCCATATAACTCTTACATAGCACGACTTGTTCATTTCAATAGGCTTGCATTAAAATTTGACTTAGCTTTCTTACTTCACATATGCTTGCCTTCATTAAATTGAGTGATGTGTCTTATAATTTATATACCAATGTTCATAATGTGGTTCCCTATTAATTATGTTTGTAAATATGAGATCTTGCTTAATCTGATATCTCCATACGTGGTTATAAATTTCAACTCATTCACAATGTAAGTAGTTGATTGAATTCTTTAATCCATGTATTTGACTATATAACTCATAGTTGACTATTAATTCTTTTATTGTCATTGATACGATTTATCTGATATTGAATTTTGGCATAAATAATGTTATGGGTGCTCAATTAGTACAACTTATACCATTTGAGTTACTTCAAATTACTCTTAAAAATAGAAGAGTTAGAAAATATATTTATATGCTAGCACCTCTCGTGATCACATGTATGCATGGATTCATAAGAAATACAATCCTATAAGTTTTGAGTATATAATTGACGTTGATAATACTATACTTTGAATTCATGGACATAGAACGTGATGTTTATTCTCTTAAGCAACACATTAAGTGGGAGAATATAATTTGATATAATATAATCTTTTAATATCCCTATACATGATATTATATGATCCAATTATTCTTATGAGAGGTCAAAGATGTCATAATGCCATCATCTACGTGATTGTGATCAATGATGCATATCCTTGCCCCTTTACTTAAATTGATATCATATGTTTTGAATATTTTCATCAAGGAAGAGAGAAAGCTTGATCTATATATCATATGTGCACGTTTTGAAATTTTATGATTTTACCAATGGTTACTATTTATCTTGTAGTGAATTTGGTATGATCTAGATTACTATTTACCCCATAAATGATCCATGATTAATTATTCTTGAAGTTGACAGATGGTATGTTTTTAGTGAGTAGCACTTTCATATGTGGAGATATTCACTCATGCTTATTCGCTTGAGTAATTAATTGGAATTGTTGTAATCCTCAAGATTGATGTTGCATGCTTCAATTACTTTGATAAGGGGAAGGAAGCATATACTCTAATGCACTTAGTCATTTGATATGATATTACTCATACTATTCTCTTGCAACATTTAATAGGGTAGAGAAAAATTTGGATTACGAATGTCCATGCTCTATGTGCCATCATACCCGAAAGAATTATATGCGTATGAATTTAATTTTTATATAACTTTACATCGCATAAATTGAGAAGGAATGCTTTCTTACTATTGATGATGAAATAAAAAAGTTTTGTGGATAATTATTTTCCCCACATGAAAAGAAGTCCGGCGCATGAAACGAATTGACCTTGCAATCGAGATGTCTTGAATTTCAAAATCTTAAAAAGAAGGTTAGTTTGATTGCTTACATGAGAATGCCAAATATATAAGGTTTATATTGGAATATCTAGAACTTGAAAATGGATTAGAATGTTGAATTGCGTCTTTGGGTTCAAAATGAGTTAAAAAAATTTTTTTTTAACTAGTATTGAACATTGGACTTAATTTCTTGGAAATATATTGTTTTGATTATTCTCTCAAAACAAGGAGAGATAAAATATGTTCTTTATTGTCTATATATTATATGTGCATGAGAAGATTCATCCAGTGAGTCTTGTTACATGTAATTGATTTTGATGATTTATTATAATCTAGCTTATCGATAGAAAACCTTATATTCATTTTACGGAAGTCATTTTGAGGGGATATAACATGATTGTTGTATAATTTTATGTTATGATTTCTCCAGTATTATTGTTCCAAGTAAGAAGCTATACATAATACTTTTTATCTTTTATGTCTCTATAATTCCATGCTGATTCTCTTAATAAAATATATTAAAGGGAAGATAATTCTTACATGAAATTGCTATTATATATCTAGGGATGATCTTGTGACATTTATGTTTAACAGGAGAAATTAAGTGTTTTGAATATCAATTATATTTTAATTTGTCATCTTAACTTTGTGGGTAGTCTTACTTTAGTTAATTTTAGGGGGCAGGTATCTTGGTTAATGTGCTATACTATTTACATGTTATCATCTATATGGTTGTACATTCTCAAAGTTGCTATACCAAGATTTTGGCCATTAATATGATTTGCTTTCTATTAATTCTAACTTGAATTGTTAGCTTTATGCTGACACATTATGTTGGACTGATTATTTTCGAAAGGAGGATCAATAATTTGATTCTTCGTATATTATATGTCACCCACATGATATTAAGTCAAGCTTTGATCATATATGATACAATATCATGGTTCAATCATTTTTGAAAGGGGGAGACACGAAGAGTTTTGAATTATGGACATTATAATATATTAATGTCTCCAATGATAATCCTCACTTATGTTATTTCATGACAAAGTGAAGTCCTATATGTCATTGCTTTTAATGTTGACATATAACCCCATTTTCATATTTGTGAGTACTATATTAAGGGGGAGCCATGCTAGTAACATACAATGATATTTTACTTCCCTTTTTACTGATGACAAAGAGGGAGGAGTATTATCAGCTGAGGGTAAGTATATACAAGAATCAACGTATGTATCTTCATATTCCTTCATACCAGCACTGGATTATTTGTCATCATCAAAAAGGAGGAGATTGTTGACTCTAAGAGTCATATATTGATTTTGATGATAACAAACAAAATAATTGTTTGAGTTAAAGATATATGCTCAAGTATAAGAAGTATTATCAACTGAGGATAAGTATATACAAGAATCAAGGTATGTATCTTCATATTCCTTCATACCGGCACTGGATTGTTTGTCATCATCAAAAAGGAGGAGATTGTTGACTCTAAGAGTCATATATTGATTTTGATGATAACAAACAAAATAATTGTTTGAGTTAAAGATATACAATCAAGTATAAGTGTACATGCTGTCTAGATCAAGAATTGGATAAAGGAAATTATTGCTTTGCCAAATCATGAAGAGATAACATATGGTTGATTAAGGAAAATATATGCGTAATATTGATTAATTGGAAAATTAATCAAGTAAATTACTTAGTTGATGCAAATTTTGAAATTCAAAGTTTTGAATATTCAAATTAAGCAATCTACCATGATTTTATCCTCACCTTTAATACTTGCCATGATGAAAAGATGTGATATGATTTGAGTCAAATAAGGTATATTATTTCTTAATTCTAGAATGTTTTCCTGCCATATTTTTAGAAGATGTTGTGCTGCAGCCATTAGCCCAAATTGTGACAAGGAAGGTAAAAAAAAATCAAAACAGCAACAGCTGCAGAAATCAAGGGCCTGAAATGCCATTTTAGCATACCCTGGGCAGAACTTTCATATTTGGTGGATGTGCTGGAGCTTATAATAGTGGCCAAATTGAGGGAGTAAAAGACACAGAAAAGGCGGTACGCAACACCATTTGAGCACATACTTTGAACTATTGTACTGAGTGTTATTTTGTGATCAAAAGTTGTGAGTGTATTGAGGATTCTTTATTAAGGAGTGAACTTAGGAGTTGGTGTGAGGTTACAACTCTCCCATACTTAAATCAAGAGGTTGATTTAAGTACTTGGGATCTCTAGAGTGAGATAGCTCTGAGAGATTATGAGAGTTCATCTTAATAAAAGAAGTAGAGAATTGAATCCTAGAGTTAGATAACTCTAGGGGGAATTTAAGCCTGATTGATGCCCAACCACGTTAAAATATTCCTGCATATTGTCTCATTTTAATTTCTGTTCTTACTTTCAATATTTTTTAAAAAAATTTTTTGTGATCACCCTATTCACCCCCCTCTAGGGTGATCTTAGTCTTCACAAATATTCAAATTAATCTAGTAGATTTTCACTTACTAGTGTTTTTCATACACCAACATAATTGTTTTTTTTTTGGCTGAATGATTGTACTCTCCCTAGCAATCCCTATTTAAGAATGGTCGATTAGTAGGATTATATATATATATATATATATATATATATATATATATATATATATATATACTATTATATATATATATATATATATATATATATATATATATATATATATATATATATAGGAAAAAGATAATTCGAGCTAAAGGCCCTGGCCTCCAATAATATTTCCACTATAACTATAGGAATATGCACGTCCAAAAATTCGAATGTCTTTATAATAAAGAGGCTTTAACTCAGGCAACTAGAACACATTTTCCTTGAACTGGTTGTGCAAAATATCACGTTGAAGGAATGGACGTGAGTATGTGAGCAGGTAGGCATGCACTTGCTCATAAGTGGAGGGAGAAAATGCATGCAATGATGATGATTGAAGAGAGGGAGCTGCAAATTGAGCGTGGTATTGTATGTACTGTTACTCAGGAAGCGTTGTTTTGAAATCTCGGAGCCCTCATTCACTACATGTATGCAATGCAAGGACAAAGAATCAATTCTTCCTGGCTGCTGCCCACCTTTTACACATCTACCCGCCATGCATCAACTTGCATGTTAGAGGTGCAATGTGCTACCAAGGACAATGATTCAATTTAGGTCAAGTGCAAGATATTAGTTTTACACCTTCAATAAGCATTTGAGATGTGTTTAAATTAGGATGTGTTTGGTTTTAGCTGTTAAATTGGTGTTGAAGAGTGATAAAAATTTTGTAAAAAGAAAGTGGTTAGAAGTGATAATGAATGATAAGTACTGGTAAAACTAAGCTCATATTTGGTAAAGAGCTTTTTTGCTCCCCAGAAAGAACTTTTTGTGTCATTAATTAGCTACTTGATATTAGTCGAAAAGCTCTCTAGACAGTTTGAATAAAAAGCTTTTTGTATTAGCTTTTTGCTCCAAAGAAGTTAATTTGTAAAAAGTTAATTTGTAAAAAGTTATTTTGATATGCTTTTTCAATCATCTTTTTATTGTTCATAATTAAAATTACCATAATACCCTATTGTTTTTGACAAAATTAAGTTCAACGCTATTCACAAAATAACCTTACTCATTTAGGCATTTAGCAGAACTTGTTGGTAGTCCATTCTACTTCATTGTCCCTCTTTCTCTTCTGTCTTCCTTCAACTCAAAGAATGTGACCGTTGGAGCCTTGGAGGTGATTTGCATCCAAGAAGGTAATTTTTGTATCTATTTTTACTTTTTTTTTGTGTTGGCCGTTTTTTTTGGTCCTTCAACCATTATTGAAAAGAAAAATAAATACATGATATTGCAATTATTATTAAAAAATTAAATTAACATTGAACAAAATATTATGATGATAAATACCAAACTTGGGTGCAGGTATAAATGTAATTTTATATATCACATAATTCATAATTCATAACTCATATTAAAAGCAAAAATAAATACGCAATAAAGACAGTTGTATTATTAAAATGCAATAAATGTAATTTGAGAATTGAAAATTATTTGTGTGGTTATGTCTCTTGAAACATCCTGACAAAGCATTTGCATTTCTATATTTTGTTAAAAACTTTAAGCGGTTCGTGAAAATTTTAAAAATATTCCCACAAATAGTGTTAGATTTAGAAATTTTGCATAGTCTTTTCTTGAAAATTTCACTAAATATGATGACTACCAAATAATTCTTGTAGTTGTCTTTGTTGTGAACCCAAAAAAAAAATTTCTATATAAAATTCGAGGGAAAATAATCAGCGAACATGTGTCCAAATATTCAAATCTATCAAGTAGATTTTCCCTTATTAGTGTTGTTATAGACCATTGTAATTTTTTTCGTTGAACAACTGTGCTCTCCCTAGCAATCCCTATTTAAAAATGGTTGATTAGTAAAATTATATATATATATATATATATATCTATATATATATATATATATATATATATATATATATATAAAGGAAATAAGATAATTTGAGTTAAAAGCGCCAGCCTCCAATAATATTTCAACTATAACAATAGGAATATGCACGTCCAAAATTCAAATTTGAATGTGTTTATAATAAACAGGCTTTAACTATATGGCGCTGGCTAGAACACATGTTCCTTGACCTGGTTGTGCAAAATATCACGTTGAAGGAATGAACGTCAGTATGTGAGCAAGTAGCAGGCATGCACTCGTTCACAAGTGGTCGGGGAAAATGCATGCAATGATGATGATTGAAGAGGAGGAGCTGCAAATTGATCGTGGCATCATTCAATTTTAGGAGTGGATGTACTGTATACTCAGGAGTCAGGACTAGTTGTTTTGAAATCTCGGGGCCTTTTTCCCCACGGCCCTCATTCACTGCATGTACACAAAGCAAGGACAAAGAATCAATTCTTCCTGGCTACTACACACCTTTTACACATCTGTCCCCCATGCATCAACTTGGATGTTACACGTGCAATTAGGGCTGAGCACAAAATCGGGTATCCAGTTTCGGACTCGAACCTGGTTCGGACACGCTGGGTCCATATCTAAATTGGGTTCGAGACTGGTTCCGAAACCCTGTAACCGATTGCAACTGGGTCTGGAGCCGGGTCCTAAAAACTTGGAACCAGAACTGGACCTGCTACCCAATTACCCAATCCAATCAATCTTTTTTAAATGTCTAAATTACCGATTACCTATTGACATTATGTGTTGTTCTCTCGATGCGCCATACTTTCCGCCTATACTTTGGTATTACCAAATCGTTTTGTTAATATATAATACTATGAGAAACTGGTATCTTTTTATGTTTGGATGAAATGAAATGCTATTTATTAGCTAACCAATTGGACACTAATGTATGACAAATATCGAGCTACCACTCTATAATTTAAATTTGATTTTGAACGATCGATTAGCTTAGTTATTGGGTGTATTAGTTCTCTTACAAAGTTCTAACCACAAGCCAAAAATTTTAATGAAATGAAATTTAAAAAAAAGAAAAAATTAGAAATTGGGTACCCGATACCAGCCAGTTTCGGGACCGGTTCCAAAAATCCTGGATCCGGTTCCAATTGGGACCGAGACCAGTTCCATAAAAATAGACCAGATATCCGGTCGTGCTCAGCCCTACGTGCAATATGCTACTAAGTTTATGTCAAGTGTGAGGTATTATTCTTACACCTTTAATAAATATTTGACATTTGTTAAATTATGATGTGTTCATTTTAGCGGTTAAATTAGTGTTGAAGAGTGATGAAGATACTATAAAAAAGTGGTTAGAAGTGATAATGAATGATAAATAGGGGTAAAACTAAACTCATATTTGGTAAAGAGTTTTTTTCGCCCTGTGTTACGTTTTAAACCGCAAGAGTACGGCGTAACTGTAGCTAGCAACCGACGAGTACGGGTCGAATCCACAGGAAACTTGCTCTCAACTACTGAAATTAATTACTCTACTTAATCTAGGCTAATCAATGTCGGAGATTGAAGGATCAACTAATGACCGGAATAACAACTAAGAGTTCAAATAAGATAACGAGATGGTAAAACACCCAGGTTGGAACTAACAGCTCGAGTATGATAGCGAATCAATTACCAACCTCATAAAACAAATCCAAACATGCATCATGAGTGAATAGATTGCCACTTAAGTCCATCTTGTCCCTCTATCAAGGGTCGAAGATGAATTCTAGAACTATATTCACTTATTTTCATGGAACTAAAGGTTGAAGGATTTCAAGATCTACAAACTCGAATCCCAATTAGAACTTTAATTATTTTCATATTAAAATCCTAATTGTCTACTAAGTCATACTAGGTGAAGGGTTCGTCTCTCGGCGCCCCTTCCAAACCTTTTAACAATGGATGAATGCTCTCTCGAACATTTCATCGAACACGTGGTGCGCATAGTAGAAAACATAAATGCAAACATGTGGGAAAGTATGGGTTAGGGCTAGTTCATGATTCAACTACACATACTCGACCTGGAATGGCACATCACTGGTGGTGTTGCGTATTGGTCAGTCATGGCACGGTTGCGCTTCCTGGCATGGGGCACCCGAGCTCAGTCTCTGGAACTTCCGTGCGATGCCGAGCGACCTCTTTTGTGACTTTAAACTTACCTCTTTGGCACTCCTTTCTGCTAATTATCATCAATCCTTTCATTCCTTCAATAGAACTTCTGAAAATACGAAAAGATGTTAGATGAGCTAAATATATACTAAAGAAGGCCGATATGACCCTTTCTCAACAGGTCGAACATGAAAACACGAGGAAAAAGGGATCAAATCAGGGCTAAAATAATGTCCAAATATAGGTTTATCAACTTCTCCATACTTATCTCTTGTTTGTCCCCAAGCAAGACTAGTTCATGAAACACCGAAGAAGGAGATAAACCTTTGTCTACGCTTCTCCTCAGAATAGGGGTGAATAATCAATAAACCAAATCGAATCATGCATCAAAAGTGGCTCAGTTAAGGTGCGAAAGGTTTTTTTAATAAAACTATACACCAACATCCATAAATTCCCCCCTGCATAAATGCAACACATCAATACCCTAATATTGAAGCACATAGCAAGACAAGGCCTTCCTCAATAAGTGGTGAGTAAGTGAGACTGGCAAAACCTTACTTTAAGATAAAGTAAAACACTCCCCTCAATGTGTTTAGAATATGTAATAAGGGCACACTCAATACTCCATCCAATTAAGCAAGCTACCATAAGCTTGGTAGGGTTCTCGATTATCCATCACTTGATGTAGAATGCAATATGTCAATCATGAGGACTTATAAAAAAGATGTAATGGGGCCAAGGGTAAAGGGTTAGAAGTGGAGTAAATTTGGGAAGAGTGGAGCTAATAGTCAAAAGACTAGGGAGCAAAAAACACTTTTCACAACTAATACCGAAACAACAACTTCATACCACAATTGAAAATTGAGCAACAAACCCCACAAAAACATCAAGGGAGGAATTAAATAGTCTTATTGCCTTACCCTTATGCCAATCACTTTATTCATAACTCTTCTACTCCTTTCTTTTCCTTTCCCTTTTTTTTTCTTTGCTTCCTCTTGTTTTCTTTTCTATCTCTTTTCTTTGAAATGAAAAAAGGACATGTGGATGGCATGGAAAATACAAACTCAAATTGTGAATCCCCCCAAACAAGCCGCCAATAAAGTACCCAAGGTGAAATAACCTCCGAAGCAAATCCAATTCAAATAGAAGTGTTACTCCAGTTAACCTTGATAAGGATATGGAGAATATAGATAGGCCATAGTGCATAGGATGCAACAATAAAGACAAGGGGAAACGCGCGAAGGGCTAGCAAAGGGGACAGTACACATCAATGGATGGCTTTTTGGCTCATGTGGCTAAATGAAACAAAAATTACCAATCATATTAACACATGCATATACTAAATGCAATTTCAAAGAGAACAAGACCAAGTTCTAGAGATGCAATCATGAACAAATCACACATGAAAGGAAGTATGAGACTGTATGTAATAAATAGTCAATAGGCTCAAAGTCTCACAGTTAATTTTATCACAGTCAAGCAACTTACTCCAATGATATGTTCCATTTATCAAGATCAATCAAGTCAAACCATATGAATCTCAAAGACAATATGATGTATAACATAGGGTAAGGGAATTACAGATGGCATTGTTAAAACAAAAATTCACACCATAACAGGCCACACTTCAACACACAAATTAACCTGATCAATCAATCATTACCCATTGTGTTTTATTCATAAGAGGAATTTTTGCAAACTTTTAGGCAACTCTTTTATTCAAAAAGCATTAAATCTAACTGAGCAAGCAGCAAATATATAAAGGATAATGGAGATGAGGGTAAGAAGTAGTACCTAGAAAACCTATGAACTCCCAACTCGATCACTTCTCCTTTTGAGATGCAAAATCTAACCTATATGCTCTAAACTACATGCTCTATTAAAGAAAATATACAAAGACAACCTAGTAAAACTACATGCTATCCTATATAATAATGCGAATGCAAGTGATGTCATTCAATCCATGCCCCAAAATTCACAATTCCACCCAAAGAGCTACAAGCTCACTCTCCCATGCTTGAGATTTTCATCGTCCTCAATGAAAAGGATAAATAAAAAGACCAAGGGGGAAAACTAATAATGCCCAAGGGAAGAGGGGAGGGTGGGGAAAGAATGATACACATTTTTTATTTTTTATTTTTTTATTTTTTTTTTTTTCCCAAAAGTAATGAAATACTTGGGTTGTCTCCCAAGAAGCGCTCGTTTAAGGTCCTTAGCTTGACCCTTACCTCAGGTTAGCAGATGATGGTGGGTTGGAGGGAGGTGGAGGTGGTGTAGTGACGAATGATGTTGCCTCTAACACCTCCCCAAGGTGAAAGGTAGTGCCTCCATAAGTTGTAGGGATGGGTGGAGGTAGATCAGACATCACTATAGGCCTCATACGAGGTCCTCCATCCCCATTAAACACCGTGACACTAGAAACAACTGTGTGAGGGATAGAATATCTAGGGGCCTCAGGAAGTGAAGGAGGAGTAGGAACTGAACATGGTATGGGTGGAGCGAAATAGAAGTTAACCCTATTTTCACATAACTAGAAGGACATAGTGCCTGCTTGCACATCAATCACTGCCCCTGCAGTAGCCAAAAACGCCCTCCCAAGGATAATGGGGACCTGGGAGCCCTCATCTATATCTATGATAATAAAATCGCAGGGGATGATGAACTTACCCACCTGGATAAGAACGTCATCCAAAATACCTGCAAGTCACCTGAGGGTGCAATCTGCTAGCTGTATGATCGTGGTGGTGGGCTTTAAGTCAACCAACTCAAGCTTCTTGCAGATAGATAGAGGCGTTAGACTCACACTGCCCCCCAGATCACAAAGAGCTCTCTCGATCTGCACATCCCCTATGCGGCAAGGGATAGAGAAGCGACTAAGATCCTGCAGCTTTGATTACGACTGACTCTGGAGAATGAAGCTACAGACCTCTTCAATAGGGACCACTGGAAATCCCTCAGACTCACCTTTCTTGAAAAGGAGCTCTCTCGAAAATTTGAAATAGACCGGTACTTTCTTGAGAGCTTTCAAGAAAGGGGCATCAGCATAAATTTGCCTCAGCACATCCAAGAATCTTGCGAACCTAGTCTCAAACTTAGATAGCTTAGCCTATGCCACCCTCTGAGGGTAAGGTATAGGTGGCTGATAGGGGCGAACTGGAGGTGGAAGAGTGACTATCCCATTAGAGCTTGAGCTCTCCTCTTCCTTCTGCTCATCAGTTCCTGCAGAATCAAGAACTGAAACTGTCTCCTAGAGAACCGTGATAGGACTCTCCTCTATCCCCTCGCCCACTGTGGAAATAGTATTGATATGGCCCCTAGGAGTGGTGTCAAACTGGCCTGATAGATGCCTCTGAGGCCAAGATAAGTGGCTGACCTGCTGAGCTATCTGGGTGATCTGGGTATCCATCGCCTTCTGATGAGAGGCCATAGCATCTAATTTAAAGGTCAACTGCTTGATTGATGCACTAAGAGCTTCATTAATCTTAGTCTAAGTCGCTATGAATTGCTCTATTAGATTCTCTAAATTTTATTTGGGTTGAGGTGGTGGAGGGGGTGGCGTGTAGGAAGCTCCGTACAGGAATCCAGACAGCTATGTAGAGCTCTGGGGATGACAGTGGGGGTTTTTGTAGAGTGGATTGGGGTGGCTCTTCCAACCTTGGTTATTGGTAGTAGAGTGGGAATTGTGATGTGATGAAGGGTTAAAGTTATGAAGGGCGCTAGCATGCTCAATGGTAGAGGAACCATTGTAGCACTCGACAGAAGTATGCATCTGCACACCACAAGTCTCACAAACAGAATACACTCCAGCTAGGCTAGAAGTGCCCACCCAGTTTAGTGTCTGTGCCAACGCATCTACCCTGCTGGTTAGGAGCGTCACGGTATCTACCTCATGTCTGCCACTACTCCTCTTTGGGGCGGCTCGCTCACTCGACTAATAATAATTGTTGGAAGCCATCTCTTCCAACAAAGCCTTTGCCGCCTCTATTGACTTCCCCATGAGAGCTCCTCCTGTAGTGGAATCTATCGAAATCTTGACTGACTATTCTAACCCATTGTAGAACATCCGGACTAGGGCCAGTCAGGCACACTATGGTGAGGGCATTGCCGCTGAAGATCCTTGAACCTCTCCCAAGCCTCGTATAGGGACACTCCGTCCTGCTGATTAAAAGATGTGATCTCTGTCCTTAGTTTTGAAGTTTTTTCAGGTGGGAAGTATTTGCTGAGGAAGGCTTTGGAGAGAACCTCCCATGTGGTGAATGAGTTGAGCTCCTCATTCTGCAGCCAATCACTGGCTCTATCCCTCAGTGAGAAGAAAAAAAGCCGCAGTCGGATAGCATCGGCGGACACCTCATTGAGCTTGATAGTGTCACACTTCGTAAGGAATTTGCGAAGATGCACATTAGGGTTTTTCGAGGGATATCTGCCGAACTGGTCTCACTCCATGAATGTGATGAGCACTGGGATGAGCTCAAAATTGCTAGCCTCAATAGCTGGGCTAACAATGGACGAGGTGATGCCTGATGCCTGTCGCAGAGCATAGTCTGGGAGCACCTTATTATCTTGCTCTGCCATCGCTACTTCTGCCCACTTTCTTCTTCTCGCTGGTGTGCAGTTGCTTTGATCTCAGGATTAAAAGGGACAAGCTTTTGGTTCCCTTGACTCCTCCTGTGCATATAAAAGCAAACACTATACCCAGCGTAAACGGTATCTAGTAAGAATAAAGAAGAACTAAAAGCTAAAAAAAGAAAAATAAAAACCTAGTCTAGAGTATTTCAATCCGTTCTAATATTAAAAGGAACAAGTTCCCCAGCAACGGTGCTAAAAACTTGTTACATTTTAAACCGCAAGTGCATGGTGTAGCTATAGCTAGCAACCGACAAGTACAGGTCGAATTTATAGGGAACTTGCTTTCAACTACTGGAACTAATTACTCTACTCAATCTAGGCTAACCAATGTCAGAGATTGAAGGATCAACTAATGACAGAAATAAAAACTAAGAGTTCAAATAAGATAACAAGATGGTAAAACACCCAGGTTGGAATTAACAGCACGAGTATGATAGCGAATTGATTACTAACCTTATCAAACAAACCCAAGTATGCATCATGGGTAGATAGATTGCCAATTAAGTCCATCTTCTCCCACTTTCAAGGGTCAAAGACGAATCCTAGAACTATAGTCACATATTTTCATGGACCTAAAAGTTGAAGGATTCCAAGATCTACAATCTCGAATCCCAATTAGAACTTTAATTATTTACATATTAAAATTCTAATTGTCTACTAAGTCACGTTAGTTGAAGGGTTCGTCTCACAGCGCCCCTCCCAAACCTTAATAATAATGAATGAATGCTCTCTCGAGTATTTTATCGAACACTTGGTGCGCACATTAGAAAACATAAATGCAAATGTGGAGAAAAGTATGGGTTAGGGCTAGTTCATGATTCAAATACACATACTCAGCATTAATCCTAACCTAAGTTGGGAGATTAGCCACTCATCATCATCAAAACAACCAAATCAATTGCAAGAAAGAGAAACATGAATCGCATAGCAACCTAGAACAATAATAAAAAGTAGAGAAAGAATCAAGCAACTCACTTCAATTAATCGTCAAGTAAATATAAATCGGTCTTCCAAGTAGCAAGTTTAATATAAAGATGAAAGTCAAAAACCCTAATGAAAACCTAAAAATTGTCTATAAGAAAAGTCTGTGAAGAGAAAACTGAATAAATCCTTAAAACAACCCCTGAGAAAATTTTAAGTCGCGCAGGTGGAACAGGTTGGCACGGTCGGGCTGACCGTGCCATTTCACTGGCACAACCGGCCACTGACCAACACGTAGCACGGCTGCGCTTTCTAGCATGGGGCACTCGAGCCCAGTCTTTGGAACTTCCTTGTAACGTCGAGCGATCTCTTTCGTAACTTTAAACTCGCCTCTTTGGTATTCCTTTCTACTAATTATCATCAATCCATTCATTCCGTTAGTAGAACTTCTGAAAATACGAAAAGATGTTAGATAAGCGAAATATATACTAAAGGAGACTGATATGACCCTTTCTCAACAAGGTCGAACATGAAAACACAGGAAAAAAGGGATCAAATCAGGGCTAAAATAAGGTCCAAATATAGGTTTATCACCCCGAAACGAACTTTTGTGTTATTAGCTGTTGACAATCAAAAAGTTCTTTAAATAGTTTGGTTAAAAAGCTTTTCGTATTAGCTTTTTGCGCCCAAGACGTTAATCTAACAAAAGGTATTTGGATGTGCTTTTTCAATCAGCTTTTTTATTATTCATAGTTAAAATTACCATAGTATTCTATTATCTTTGACATAATTAAGTCCAACGCCATTCACAAAATAACCTTACTCATTTAGCAAAACTTGTTGGTAGTTTATTCTACTTCATTGTTCCTCTTTCTCTTTATCATTGGAGCCTTGGAGGTGATTTGCATCCAAGAAGGTAATTTTTGCACCTATTTTTACTTATTTTTTGTGGTGGCCGTCCTTTTTGTTTCCCATGTCTTTCTCCTTTAATAATTATTAAAAAGAAAAATAAACACACGATATTGCAACTATTATTAAAAAATTAAATTAACATTAAACAAAATATTGTGATGATAAACACTAAATTTGGGTGAAGGTATAAATGTAATTTTATATATCACACAATTCACAATTCACAACTCAAATTGAAAAGAAAAATAACTATGCAATAAAGACAATTGTATTTGTTAGACAAATAGGACTAACCTGGAATGCGAAAACAACTGTCGAGGATAGTCCATACATGTAGTGATGAAGGGCAGCTACCAGAGTCTCCTTTTTGGTGCCCACATCCTAAACCCGAAGCCCGGTAGTGATGATAGGGCAGTCGTGAGGGGAGCGGAGGAGAGAGTGAGGTTTTCTGTTTGCACATCTGTATTTAGCTAACCCCCCAAGCCCCATTTTATAGGTTATGGGGCAGCTAGGGTTGTCACCCTAGGCGACACCTCGTGGCCATCAGGCCTAATTAAATAGGCCCGACCAACAGCTCCCACGGGACCACGAAAACTGCAAACAAATGCTTTCCACAAATCACTACTCCTCACGCTTCATACCATGAGTAGGACGTGCGACCGAAAAGTAACAAGTAGTGCCATATTAAGTCATCATCTAACTAACATAACACTTTCAGGAAATATGATACCCCAAATCATGCTAAACATCGCCAGTGCCATTTCCAATCCCTTATACCATGATATATAATATGATTATATACTCAATATAATCGTCCGGGCTGATATTGGTGATGATAGATAGATTTTTTCTTAAACAATCATGGTGTTACATCTTAACTTAACTGCTTTTCTAACGTACTGTCATCGAACCGTAAACATCGTGGCCCTTGAGAGGCACATTAAAGTAGCGACATCAGGCTTCGACTTCATACCATAGCTTTAAGTCAAAGGGTCAACGTTTATAAGGTCACACAGTGACAAGAGATAGGGAGGTCAATTATCACTCCGTGTATGGTCGTCTTTTAAGCGCACACAGTATGAGATGTGTGTCATGACATAGCTCCCACTTACCTGGGATCGTCACTCTATATGTCATGCAAATCGCTAGTCTAGATTTTTTACCAAAAATCTAACCTGAGCCATTAGATTAACATACTAAATGCTAATCTTGACACTCAAGATTCGGCTTTTAAGGCTTCAGTATGAAAACATATCTCACATTCGACTCCTTTGAGTCTCATTTTAGACTTACTAAGGTGACTATGTCACATTCATACACTTCCAATATGAGTAATCAATATTACACACCTAGTTCCAATATGATTCAGTCTCATCCTGTTAACTACTCAAGCACCAGGGCGATTGCCTGTGTGACTAGGCCAATCAAAAGCCTGTGATGTTTCAACATGTCTAACAAATAAATCACAAAGCATTTAGAAAAAGAACCTTCAATCTTTATTTCATAATGCTCATTACAGGAAGAAAGTATCTGTCATACATAACAAGATTTCATCCAAAAAACTAAACTCTACGAAATCCTAGACTCAACGAATGTGTTTTGAAAGCATCTCTAGGAATCGGCTTAGTTAATGGATCAGCGATCATCTTGTTAGTGGATATATACTTGATGGCAACCTCCTTTGTGTTTATAGCATCTCGCATGAAGTGATAACTGTTAGCAGTTTTACTTAACCGCAAGTGCACGGCGTAGCTGTAGCTAGCAACCGGCAAGTACGGGTCGAATCCACAGGGAACTTGGTTTCAACTACTAGAACTAATTGGACTAACTCAAGCTAGGCAGTTGTCGAGTGAAGTTGGTTTAACTAATTCTAACTCTATTTGGTCTAAGACAATAATGAGAAGAAAATCCTGGATTGGGGTTCACCGCACTATGACGTTCATTGGAAAATACACTAGGTCGTGTGAATCTGCCTGTAAGATAATTGAAATGGAATTATTACCGGTTTAAAGCATCTACGCCTACTTTAGAAGGTCATTAGACTGATCAGACTAACCTAGTTGTCGACTTTCGTGAAACTAGAATAACAAGACCACAAGATCATGTAATTTAAATTCCCAATTGTACCCCCAACTACTTTCGTGTCAAGTAATTCAATTGCTCACAAAGCTACTCTAAGTAAAGGACCTAACTTTCGTTAGTCTCCTAAACTCTAATTAAGAACATGAATGAAACCCTCTCAGGCAATTCATCGAACACCTGGCATGCTAAGTGAGAGTTCAATTATACTCTGGCGTAATTCACAAAAACCTAGAATTAACAATCCAATTTACATCACAGGGGCTACGCCCAATCCAAGATTAAGGAATTTAGCCGCTAAACATGTTTTCAAACAACATCTCAATCAAGAACAATAACATGTCAAGGAATATAGAACTTGAACTAAAACGAAAGAAAAGGGGTAGAAAGGTATACCCTGAACAATCTGCAACAATATTCAATCGAAAGCGTCAACAAATTTTGATCCAAAGCTTGAATTCAATAGCACAATAAGCAAAACCTAAGAGCCCTAGAAATCGCCTAAAACGAGAGAGAAGAAAAGGTAGAATGAAAATTGACGCGCAATTACAATCCCAAAACACGATAAAACAGCGACAACTAAAGTGGCACGGTCGTGCCAGACGGCACGGGGGCCCCGTGCCAAATTTCTGCCGGACGAAAACGCGGGACCCGGCAAAAAGGACAACCATGCCACACAGCACGGCCAGGCCGTGCCATGTGGCACGGCCACACCGTGCCATGTGGCACGGTCGTGCCGCGTGGCACGGCTAGGCCATGCCACGTGGCGCCGGTTCGGGTTTGTCGGGTTGTCGCGGTTTTTTTCCTTGTCGCGTGTGTCCGATTCTCCGGGGCTTCCGTGCGACGCTTTTTCGTAGCTTTTCTCGCCTTCTTGGCACTCCTTTCTGCTAAATGCTGTTCATCTTTCTGTTTCTTCAATAGAGTTCCTGAAAATATCGAAAGATGTTATATGAGTTAAAAGTATGCAAAAGGAGGCCGATTTGACCCTTCCTTAACACAATTAAACGTGAAAACGGGGGGGGGAAATGGGTCAAATAGGGGCTAAAAATAGTACAAAATAGAGGTTCATCACACCCCCATGCTTATCTCTTGCTTGTCCTCAAGCAAGACTATGCTATGAAAAATCAGGGAGGATGGTGGACCTCTAAACACACCCTCTTCAAGGGAAAGGATGGATGCCGATGAATCACGCTAATCATGCATAGAAGGTAGTCCAGTCAAGGTGCGGCAGATAATCTCAATGACAATGTATGCAATGTCACCCATGAATCATCTTGCCCATATGAAACACACAACATACCCCAAATATTGACGCACATAGTAAGACATAACCTTCCTTAACAAATGGTGAGTAAGCAGGACTGGTAGGACCTCACTTTAGGGCAAAGTGGAGCACTCCCCTCAATGTGTTTGAAATATGTAACAAGGGTACGCTCAATACTCCAACCAATCAGGCAACTACCATATGCTTGGTAAAGTTCTCTACTCTCCACCACGAGAATGCAATATGCAATGTGTCAATCATGAGGGCTTGCAATAGGGATGTAATGGGGCTAAGGTCAAAGGTGAGAAGTGGAATAATTTAGAAAAGTGGAGCTATTAGTCAAAGACTAGGGAGCAGGAACACTTCCACAATTCAGCATTATAGATACAACTTCACACCAACTTACGAATTGAGTGGCAAAGCTCGCAAAAACCTCAAGGAGAAAACAACAAGCTTATTGCAAAAAGCTTCCATGCTACCCGTTTTATTTGCAGAAGCAAAAAAAAGGATGCACATTGGATAGCGTTGGAAGTACAAAAATTAATTCGCAATTTTCCCAAAACGAGCCACTAGTATTATGCCCGCAGTGAATGATCAAATGCCCCAAACATGCCCAACTACATTGTGGAAGTATCGCCCCACTAGACACCTTGACAAGGATGAAGGAAGTATACACAGGTCAAGCGTGTAATTAATGTGGTGCAACAACAACGACTGGGGGAAAGGCTCAAAGGGCTAGCAAAGGGACAGCATGCAACAACGGGTGGCTTTCTGGCTAATGTGGCTACATGAATAAAGATCGCCTCAATCATGTCGGCACATGTAATTGCTAAATGCAGTTTCAAGGAGAACAAGACCAAGTTCTAGAGATGCATCATGGAGGAGTCACACATGAAGGGAAATGGAGACTATATGTAATGAATAGTCATTAGGCTCAAAATCTCACGGGTAAACCTACCACAGTCAAGTGACTTACTCTGGGGTATGTCCCATTCATCAAGGTTAGTCAAGTCAAGCCACATGAATCTCAGGGGTAGCTAGCATGCAACACAGGGCGAAAGAAACTACAGATGACAAAACAAACACAATTTGCCCAAAAACTCACACCAAGACAAGTTACGCCTCAACACACAACCCAACATGATCAATCAATCATCACCCCTTTCAATCTCATCACAAGAGGGGTTTTCGCAAACTGTAAATTTTTTTTTTTTTCAAAGCAATAAAACTAACTACTAAAGCAATAAAGTTATAAAGGATAATGAAGAGAAGGGTAAGAGATGGTACCTGAGAAGCTTACGAATGCCCGACTCGATCATTTCTCCTTTTGAATGCAAAAGCTAATCCTATATGCTCTAAACTATATGCTCGAATAAAATAAAAAGGCAAAAACAACAAAGTGCATGACATGAAATCCTATCTAAATGATGCAAATGCAAGTGATATCATCACCTACCCCCACAATGTTACCAGAAAGCGACGAGCTCACACCCCCATGCTTGAGATTTTCATTGTCCTCAATGAAAAGGACGCAGAAAAGAAACAAGGGGAGGGAAAGGGGGGAAAAGGGTGGGTGACACACACACACACACTCGCTTTTTTTTTTTTTTTAAAAAAGAACTATAAATACCTTGGGTTGCCTCCCAAGAAGCGCTTGTTTTAGGTCCTAAGCTTGACCGTTACCTCAGGAATATGATGCTCGCGTGATGTAGGGAGGTGTGGGGATGGAAGAAGGAAATGACGAGTGAGCCAGCACTTCCCCATGGCTAAAGTCAGGCATCAGTATCGCCTGAGGAGGCCCGCCAGTAGCAGTAGTGGGCGGTGGGGGTCGGGGAGGCAGAGCAGGCGGCCGCAGATGGGATCCGCCACCCCAGTCATGAAGTTCCACTCTTACGACAGCTGGAGGAGTGGAGACGGTCGGGGCCGCAAGCGCAGAGTGTGCACCTGGGGCGGGAGGTGGTATGGGTGGTAAAAATTGAAAATCCACCCGCTCGCCACAGACGGTGAAGGACATGGTGCCCATCTGCACATCAATCACAGCCCCTGCGGTCGCGAGAAAGGGGCGACCCAAGATGAAGGGGGGCGGAAAGGCATCGTCCATATCAAGGACGATAAAGTCACACGGGACCAGAAAATTCCCCACTTGGACCGGAACGTCCTCCAGGATGCCCACAGGACGCCTGATGGAGCAGTCCGCAAGCTGAATAGTGATGCTGGTGGGTGTGGGGTCCCATAATCGCAGCTTCTTGCAGAGAGAGAGCGGCATGATACTCACACTAGCGCCCAGATCGCAGAGAGCTCTCTCAATCTGCACATCCCCTATACAGCAAGGGATGGAGAAGCTGCCAAGATCCTGCAACTTGGATGGCGACCGCCTTTGCAAGAGCGCACTGCAGGAGCCGCCAATAGAAGCTATAGAAGCTTCCCTAGATGCTCCCTTCTTGGACAGGAGTTCTCGTAAAAATTTCCATTGCGCAGGGGCACTCTTGAAAACTTCCAAGAAGGGGCTGTTGGCATAGATTCGGCGTAGAATTTTCAGAAATCGCTCGAATCTAGGTTCAAACTGAACGAGCTCGGACCATGCCAGTCGCTGAGGGAAAGGCACTCGAGGGCGGTAAGTGCAATCAATAGTTCGATGGCAGGTTTCCTCAATAGGGCTCAGACCCTCGTTTTTCTCCTTTCCTTCAGTTCCGGCAGAAGCAGAAACCGGAACTACCTCCTGGAGAACCATCACTGGGCTCTCTTCTAACCCCGCGCCCACAGTAGATATGGCATTGACTTGGCGGCGGGGGTTGACCTCGGTCTGGCCCGGAAGTTGCCCCTGAGATCTGGACAGGTGGCTCACCTGCTGAGCAATCTGGGCAATCTGTATATCCATGGTTTTCTGATGGGCGGCCATGGAATCCACTCTGGAGGTCAACACCTGAATATTTTCTTTGAGAGTCTCATTTGTCGTGGTTTGGGTCGCTATGAAGCGCTCCATAAGACTCTCCAGGTGAGATGTGGGTTCAGGAGGTGGAGGAGGTGGAGTGTAGGGGGCTCGGTTGTGGAAACCGGGTGGCTGGTTGGGGTTTTGAGGGTGAGGGTTGGGGTTTTTATAGAGGGGGTTCGGACGAGGATTCCAACCCTGGTTGTAGGAGGTGGGGTGGGGGTTATTTTGAGGAGGTTGGGTGTAGGTATGATAGGCGTTGACGTGCTCAATGCTAGAAGGGGCATTGTAGCACTCAACGGCAGTATGGCCCTGTACACCGCAGGCCTCACAAACAGCATAGATCCCCATGGACGACCCCACAGAAGTAGCTGACGAGGTGGTCACTTTCTCCAGGCGCTGTGCAAGGGCGTCCACCCTGCTCGCTAGGAGCGTCACAGCGTCAATCTCATGCCTGCCACCGCCCCTCTTGGGGGTGGCCCTCTCACTCGACCAATGATAGTTGTTGGAAGCCATCTCTTCCAACAACGCCTTTGCTGCTTCGATAGATTTGCCCATAAGAGCACCCCCTGCTGCAGCATCAACTGAAATCTTCACCGACCGCTCTAATCCATTGTAGAAGGTTTGGATTCGGAGCCAGTCGGGAACTCCATGGTGGGGGCACTGGCGCTGGAGGTCCTTGAATCTCTCCCACGCCTCATATAGAGACTCACCATCCTGCTGGGCAAAGGAGGTGATGTCTGTCCTCAGCTTGGCAGTCTTGCCAGGTGGGAAGTACTTGCTGAGGAATGCTTTGGAGAATACTTCCCACGTGGTGAACGAGTTGGGCTCCTCGTTCTGAAGCCAGTCACTGGCTCTATCCCGCAGTGAGAATGGGAAGAGTCGCAGCCGGATTGCATCAGTAGACACCCCATTTAGCTTGATGGTATCACACTTCGCTAAGAACCTGCGAAGGTGCACGTTGGGGTTCTCCGAGGGGGGCCCGCTGAATTGCTCCCTCTCCACGAATGTGATCAGTGCGGGGCTGAGCTCGAAGTTGTTAGCCTCGATGGCGGGGCTAACGATGGAGGAGGTTACGCCCGATGCTTGTGGCAAGGCATAATCTCGCAGCACTCTTTGGCTTTGCTCGGCCATCTGTATTTGTGCTTGGTGCCTTCTCCTTTCACCGCTTTGACCGTCGAGCAGTGGCTTCGATTTCAGGGTCAAAAGGGGCAAGTGGTTGATCCCTTTGACTACGCCTGCACATACAAAACCAACACTACCAAGGCGTAAAACAGTTTCAAGCACAATGAAGGGGAGAAGGGAAACAATGAAGGGATGAAAAGAAAAAGAAAAAGCCTAGTCTAAAGTACGCTAATCGGTTCTAATATTGAAAGGCGCAAGCTCCCCGGCAACGGCGCCAAAAACTTGTTAGCAGTTTTACTTAACCGCAAGTGCACGGCGTAGCTGTAGCTAGCAACCGGCAAGTACGGGTCGAATCCACAGGGAACTTGGTTTCAACTACTAGAACTAATTGGACTAACTCAAGCTAGGCAGTTGTCGAGTGAAGTTGGTTTAACTAATTCTAACTCTATTTGGTCTAAGACAATAATGAGAAGAAAATCCTGGATTGGGGTTCACCGCACTATGACGTTCATTGGAAAATACACTAGGTCGTGTGAATCTGCCTGTAAGATAATTGAAATGGAATTATTACCGGTTTAAAGCATCTACGCCTACTTTCGAAGGTCATTAGACTGATCAGACTAACCTAGTTGTCGACTTTCGTGAAACTAGAATAACAAGACCACAAGATCATGTAATTTAAATTCCCAATTGCACCCCCAACTACTTTCGTGTCAAGTAATTCAATTGCTCACAAAGCTACTCTAAGTAAAGGACCTAACTTTCGTTAGTCTCCTAAACTCTAATTAAGAACATGAATGAAACCCTCTCAGGCAATTCATCGAACATGAGAGTTCAATTATACTCTGGCGTAATTCACAAAAACCTAGAATTAATAATCCAATTTACATCACAGGGGCTACGCCCAATCCAAGATTAAGGAATTTAGCCGCTAAACATGTTTTCAAACAACATCTCAATCAAGAACAATAACATGTCGAGGAATATAGAACTTGAACTAAAACGAAAGAAAAGGGGTAGAAAGGTATACCCTGAACAATCTGCAACAATATTCAATCGAAAGCGTCAACAAATTTTGATCCAAAGTTTGAATTCAATAGCACAATAAGCAAAACCTAAGAGCCCTAGAAATCGCCTAAAACGAGAGAGAAGAAAAGGTAGAATGAAAATTGACGCGCAATTACAATCCCAAAACACGATAAAACAGCGACAACTAAAGTGGCACGGTCGTGCCAGACGGCACGGGGGCCCCGTGCCAAATTTCTGCCGGACGAAAACGCGGGACCCGGCAAAAAGGCAACCATGCCACACAGCACGGCCAGGCCGTGCCATGTGGCACGGTCGTGCCATGTGGCACGGTCGTGCCGCGTGGCACGGCTAGGCCATGCCACGTGGCGCCGGTTCGGGTTTGTCGGGTTGTCGCGGTTTTTTCCTTGTCGCGTGTGTCCGATTCTCCGAGGCTTCCGTGCGACGCTTTTTCGTAGCTTTTCTCGCCTTCTTGGCACTCCTTTCTGCTAAATGCTGTTCATCTTTCTGTTTCTTCAATAGAGTTCCTGAAAATATCGAAGATGTTATATGAGTTAAAAGTATGCAAAAGGAGGCCGATTTGACCCTTCCTTAACACAATTAAACGTGAAAACGGGGGGGAAAATGGGTCAAATAGGGGCTAAAAATAGTACAAAATAGAGGTTCATCACTTCTCTTGCCATTTTCAGCTCCTTCCTCTACATTTGGGTCCCGATCTACTGTTAATTCACACCATGGGCAAGAAAAGAGTTGGAGAGGCTTCAAGGGCTCCATCATAACCCAAGAAATCATCAAGGGCAACCTCCTTTTCTACTGCAACCGCTTCTGCTAAAGGTACTAAGGATGCATACCCTCTAATTTTACCTGCTAGCACTAGGGGTTTACATTTTGTCAATGATGAACAAGAGTCCCGATACGAGCTCTCAGCCACTAGGAACACTAGTGAGCAGAAATGTTTTCATGCTGACTCGTTGAGGTCTTTGAGAATGTTGGACGACATGTTGACTCTAATTGGTAGATTAGGATGGGCTCAGTATATAAACATGCAATGTACATCCTATGATCGCCTTTGGGTCGAGTTTTTGAGTTCCTTAATTGTTGATTGGGATGGTAGTTATGGTGGTCATAAGGTCAACATTTATTTTCGTATGTTCAACATCGACCACCGGATGAGTTTGAGGATGTTTAATGAATTGTTGAGATTCCTGGTGGTCGACGGGACTTTTAGAGATGTGCCCTCGTTGTGGCGACCTGATCCCATTTGGCTGAGTATTACCTGCTCCAAACGGAAGGAATACTATGATCGGTAGGGGAGACCCAGGATTTTTGACCCCCGACAGGTAAAGGCCACAGACTTCTGCAATGTCAACTTGCAGTACCTATAGCGCCTAACCGCCAATATTATTTTCGGGCGTAACGACAACCAAAAAGGTTATCAGAGGGCAAAATTGTTCATTATCTGGTTCGCTCTGTCAGGTAACCCTATTGACACGGGGGCATTCATAATCCGCCACTTAGCGGAGGTAGCCAAGACTAGCAATATCGTTGGCGGCACTGTTGCCGCCATTGCTAATGCCCTAGACTACAACTTGCGGCTCTCCACTCTCGAGCCTCATTTCCTAGGTGGTCACCTCGACCTCGACACCCTCCACCATATGCATATTATTGACACCCGAGTCCACACTATTAGATACCCCCACCACAAAACCATCCTTTTCACCCTGCCCAGTGTTGAACGCACCACGGTCGCCAACAAAAGAAATTAGAACTGCGACCAGAGGATTGTTAGGGCCACTGTTCTACCTAGGGAGGAACAGTTAGCGGCAGATGAGGACCTCGAGTTTGATGAGGAGGGGGATGAGGAGTATGATGAGAAAGAGGACGCGGATCTTGATGCGAGTCGAGGAGATCCCGAGCCGGCGGCTGCCCATGCTGAGGAGGTGGCCATTCCACCACCTCCACCGTTCACACATGAGATGGGGGGTCTTCTTCCTCGGCGGCATACATGTCGCTCGACCCCACCTTTCTCCAGTCTTTCTCCAACCTATAAATGGAGGTTTCAGGGCTTCGGGATGGATTCAATGGCATGTGTACGGATTTGGGTCACCTGTTCGGTCACATGAACTCTATTGAGGAGGGAGTCTCCTATTTTTGGGGTTTTGTCGACCGCTAGGAGGAGCGGAAGCATCAGCGGATTCAGAGGAAGGAGGAACGGGTTATGAGGGAAGCCCGGGAGTACGAGGAGCGCCGACGAACGAACGAGCTACTTTGGCGCTAGTCGGAGTCCATTTGAGAGATGGAGGAGCGTTTACGCTCCTTTCAGGGCGGTCAGGGCGGCTTCTCATCCTTCCCATCTTATGATACCTCCAAGGCCCGACAGCACCCAGTGACTGTGAGTGTACCCCCCTTCCCCTTCTTTTTCTTTTCTTATGCATCATATTTTCATTGAAGACAATGAAGGGTTTAAGCATGGGGGGATGTTTATATTTGTTTAGTGGGGTGTATTGTATATATTTCCTCGCATTTAGCACTTTAGATTTTATTCTAGTTTAGCGGCATTCTTAGGTCATTGTTAGGTCTTCATTTCATTTCATGCATTAGGTACGCATATAGGTAGGGTTGCATTATACATATTTTATTTTCTAACCCTTGGCCTCAAGTGAAAACGTGTTGGTTGGAGCTTTCCAAGACTGCGAGGTAATTCTTCCAACTCTTCTCTTCATTTATCCACTAGTTAACTGTTTAAGGTGATTTATTGTTTTGGTTATTACTACCTCCCCAAAAAAAAAAAAAAGAGAACTTGAAACCCCTCCTATAAAGATAACCAAGGCGTTGGTGATCAGTTGGTTGACATGGTTGTGTATATTTGTGGGTTATTTGTGGGGCATGCTTTTGGTTGATGATTTTAAAAGTGTTTTGACCACATTGTTCGGTTTGTATACTGTTTGCCCTTGAACTTCCTTCATCATGATTGATTATCCCTTTTAAGTGGGATATCTCTGGGATTAGCTGTTTGTTTGGTAATGTAACCTGTGAGATTTTGAGCCTATAGACTAATTTATCAATTTAGTCTCACATTTTCTTTCATGTGTGTCTCTTCCATGACTACATCTCTAAAACTTGTTTTGATTCTCTTTGAAATTGCATTTAGCATGTGCATTATGATGATATGATAGAGGCATTCATTTGTTTCCTGAGCTATATAGCCAAATCTACCACCCGTGATTTAATGTTTTGACTCCTTACTTACCCCTTTGAGCCTTGCCTGTTTTTGTTGTGAACCCTTCACTATTAGCTATTGGCCTAAACATATCTCCTACCTCTAAGCCAAAGCCAGTGGGGCAACACTTCGTTATTTTGTGGGTCGTCTTTGGGCGTTATGCAAATTGGTGGTGCATTTTGGTATATGCGGGGATGTATCATGGTGATTATTGGGGATTGAGTGTATACTTATTGCGCGTGTCAATCATTCATTTTCTTTTCAAAAATAAAGGAAGAAAAACATGATTTCAAAAAAAAACGAGAAAAGAAAAGAAGAAGAAACTTGTTGAAATCCTAATGAAAGAAAAAAAAAAGGAAAGAAATGGTGAATGAGAATGTTTGGCATGTTGTCGCAGTTCATTCCCAATGGTCTATCTGCTTAAGGGTGCATTTTTATTGCGTTTTAGGAGAGTGTAGGGTATAGTTGGTTCAATTGTTGGTTGCTCACTCGCTTCGGCTGTTAGCTCCTCATTTCCCAAATTGTTTGCCCCCTTTCTACCTATGCCCTTACCCCTATTACAATCCTGAAAAGTCCTCTTGATTATTCTTTTACATATTGCACTTTTGCGGTAGAGAATTGAAAATCTTACCAAACCTATGATAGTTTGTTTGATTGGAAGAGAGTTGAGTGAACCTTCTTACATCTTAAACACATGTGAGGGAGCGCATTTGCTTTGTTCCTCCTATGGGAGTCACTGCTAGACCTTCTAGCCCACCACTTATTTGGAGGCGTTTTGATTGGGGAGGGGTGTGATATGGTATAACTGGATGTCGAGTTGAACATGTGATCTTCCCAATGTTTTTAAATGAGTTTTGAAATTATATATTTATGCGTCGAATTGGCTCCACTAGTTATGCACACCAATGCTTGATTTGACTGATCTCCTATTGGCCTTGCCTGAGGAGGTGAGTGGTTAGAGGTTTTTGATCCCCTGTCGGTTCATTCATGTTTCAGTCTTGCTTGGGGACAAGCAAGAGATAAGTATGGGGGAGTTGATAAACCTATATTTTACCTCATTTAGATTCGACTTTTACCTCCCATTTCGGCCATTTTCGGTAAAACTTCAAGAGTATAGAGGTTGATTAGACATTCTTTACCCCAAATCTGCCTATATAATGTGTTTTTGTGTTTTCAGGAGTTTGATTGGGAGAAACGAGGAAAACAAGCTAATGTCGCACCAAACAGGCGCCAAAAAGGTGGATTTTGAGCCAAAAGGAAGTGGTATGGGGGCACCATGCTAGGCAGGCTGACCGTGCCATCCAAGAAGACAAGAAAGGGTGGGGCAGCAAAGTGGCACAGTGGCACCGTGCCACGTGGCATGACCGTGCCACTTTAGTGCCTCCCGATTAATTACCAGGGTGCATTGTAAGTTGGGGGGTATGTAGTTTTTCCTTTCTTTTTCTCTCTCGAAAACGGTGACTTTAGATTTTCTTTAGATTGTTTTGTTATTGTTGATTTCAAGGCATTGGATTGGAATCGATTTACACATTTGGTAGATTTTTGCTGCAGTTAATAAAAAATACGTTCCTTTACCTTTTTCCTATGGTGTTTTATTTCAAAGTTAATACCTTTAATTATGTTCGCGCTCTTGATTTTGGTTGTGATTAAAATAATAATTAAAGGCTAAATTTGTTGTCTTAGATTGGGTGTAGCCCCTATTGTGCGAATTGGAACCAGATTCTAGGTTTTGTGAATGAACGCCCATGTTATAATTGAAATCTCACTTAGCATGCCAGATGTTCGAGGAATTGCCTGAGAGGGTTGTATTCATGTTTGTAATTGGGGTTTAGGCGATTAACGAAAGTTAAATCCTTTACCTAGAGTTACTTTGTGAACAATTGGATTTCTTAACATGAAAATAGTTAGGTTTCAATTGCGAATTAAGGGTTCCTCAATCTTGTGGTTTCGTGATTCTAGTTTTATGACAATAGATAACTAGGATAGCTTGATCAGTCTAATGACCTTTGAGAGAAGGCGTGGATGTGCTTAACTTGTAACCATTTCATTTTAGTTGTCTGCGTGGGTCGAATTGCATTCCTTAGTTTATAATCCAAGGAGCACAATAGTGTGGTGAACCCCAATCCAGGACCTTTGTTAGTATTGATTTAGATAACAACAGTTGTTTTCAGCAGAATAGAACTGTTATTTACTGAAAACCCATTTTAGTAGATTCTTGCCTAAATAGAGTTTCATATATTGGTCCGGTGGTTGAAACCGAGTTCTCTGTGGACACGACCCATACTTACTGTTGCTACCTACAACTGGCACCGTGCAGTTGCGATAACACAATTTAAAACATAACAAAGCTGAGATTGACCAACTCCTTGGCAAGGGATGGTCAAGGTTAGTCCAAGAATATGATATCCCAAAATTGCCTTATATTCAAGCAATAATGAAAGATGTATTGAGATTGCACACACCAGCCCCATTTTTTGTACCTCATAGGGCTGAAATGAGTGCAGAACTATGCCATTATTATGTGCCCAAGAATGCACAAATCTGGGTAAATGTACAGTCCATGGGTTGGGATTCAACTTCCAAGTCTATGGCCGAACCCAAATTCATTTGCACTAGAAAGGTTTTTTGGAGAACGAAATTGACATCAAAGGGAGAGATTTCTAGCTTATACCCTTTGGAATAGGAAGAAGAATGTGCCTCGGGTTGCCATTAGGTTATAGGATGGTGCATCTAATGATGGTAGCTCTTCTTCATTCATTCAATTGGAAGCTTGATCACGGATTAAATCCAGCAGATGTAGATATGGAAGAAAAGTTTGGCATCACATTGCAAGAAGCTCAGCCACTTCAAGCTATTCTACTTCCTAATTAAATGGCTTTGATTACGTTTAGTGATTCTTCAGGAGTGCTTTGCCTTCCTTTTTTTTTTTTTTTTGGGTGACAGTGTTTTTATTATGGAACAAAGCACTATGCCTAATACTGTGTGAACATATGCAGTAATTTGACGAGTTCGCTATGATCTATCTAAATTCAAGAACCTTCAATCAAAAAGGTTGTGATATCACGTCAAAGAATCAACTTATCATAACCCCAGTCTCTTAAAGCTTCCCTAATACGATGATCACACCCAAAAGTGAACTAACTAGAAGCAGAATTTCGCTGAGGCACAATAACGTAGCAAACACCTTAAGGCCATGCAGGAAAAGAGTGCATATAACAGCATTATAGGCAACAAGAGTTCGAATCAAGCACCCATTACAAATATTCGAGGATAAGACCAAAGAAAAATTATTCAATAACTTTGCAAAGATTCTACTTCCTAAATGGCTTCGATTACATTTAGTGTTTCTTTGGGAGTGCTTTTGCTTTGCTGTTTTTTGTGGGGGTGTTCTTATCATGGAACGAAGCACCATGCCTAATACTGCGTGAACATTTGCAGTAATTTGACGAGTTTGCTATGATCTATCTAAATTCAAGAACCCTCAATCGAAAAGGTTCTAATATCACGTCAAAGAATCAAATTATCATAACAACAGTCTCTTAAAGCTTCCATAATACTATGATCACACCCAAAAGTGAACTAACTAGAAGCAGAATTTCACTGAGGCATAACAACAACCACCTTAAGGGCATACAAGAAAATAGTGCAGATAACAGCATAATAGGCAACAAAGAGTTCGATCGAATCAAGCACCCATTAAAAATATTCGAGGATAAGACCAAAGAAAAAAGATACAATAACTTCACAAAGATTCAAGTACTGACCGTGATCTTATTATTCCAATGGCAATAGGCTCGGAGTATCATCCCCTTTTCTTCTTCTTCAACGTTGCTTTTTTGGGTGCCTTCTCTTTCTGCGGTTCAATTGAATTGTTTTCTGGGAATTGAAGCAGACGATTGATTTTTGTTCTCATCCATCTTCGCTCTCAAGCTTCCCTTCGCTTGCAGTTGCTAGAGAGCTTGCATGAATCTACACTTACATCCCAAGTACGTCCTGATTCCTAAATAGTGATGGTTATGCATACACATGGATTATGTCTTCTAATTTGTGAGGCAAGCAGTGGTGGATCTTGATGTTCGATAGAGGGGTGTCCACCTACTCTACTACTACGTGCATTATTTTCTTCATCTTTTTGATTTTGTTTATTTTCAAGTATCATAAAATGAAATTGGATTGATCCATATAAAATTTGGGGAGAAACGCAAATACGCAAACTCAGCGATGAAATCAAACAAGAACGCAAAGTTTCTGTGTGATTGAGTGTGAGCAACAAACTAATTTTGCTAAGAACAAAATTCTAGCATGAGAAAACTAACGGGAGACGGTCAGATTGAGAGACAGTTGAGTTGTGGGTTTTTTAGTTTAATTACTGTCAAGGTCATTACAGACTTTTTTTAATAAAAAATAAAATATTGGTAGCTCATTTAGTTGGGCTGTATGAACGGAAGGTTGTAAGGGTGTCCATGACTTCTTTTGGGTCTTTTCTAAGGGTGTTCATATAAATAACTTTTAATCCCTTCAAAATAACCTCCTAAGATTTTTTTGGGGCTAGGACAACCCTAGCCCATATGCAGATCTGCCCACAGGCAAATGACACAGGCAATTATCATAAGGGACCTACAAATTTTGCATAAAAGTGTTCCATTTTTGAGTTTTATAAAATTCGAAGAAAATATTAATTTATATTGATATTATTTCAAATATTTTAAAGGAATTTTGCCCAAAAAATTTAAGAAAAAAAGTCGTTCCTAGAATAATGTTTCATGAATACTTCAGAAAAAGTGAAAAATTTCGCATCACATATTGTTCTCTAGTTATGGTTCTCATTGGGTTAATATTATGAACTATTTGTTAGAAAAACATGAAGAACTTCTAACATGTCAATATGGGCAATGCCGAATTATTGCATTATCTACAAAAGATGACAAAACACAAGCTGAAATCAATCAAGTCCTAGAACGGAACCAATTAAAGTAAATCCAAGAATTTGACATTTCAAAGTTGCCATACAATCAAGCAATCTTGAAAGCAATTTTGTTCCTCAAAATGCATAAGTAGGGGTAAATGTATACGCCTCAGGATGAGATTCAATTGTTTGGCCAACCTAGAAAAGGTTCTTGGAGAGTGAAATTGGTACGAAATGTTAAGACTTCAAGCCCATGCCAAGGCCTTTAAAGCTAGAATAAGAACACGTCCCGGAATGTCCCTAATTCATAAGAAGATATAGATTTGGAAGAGAAGTTTGAGATCACATTGCAAAAAAGTTAACCTCTTCAAGCTATTACAAATCTTAGTTTCTACATAACTTTCGTCGCATTTGAAGAGTTCGTATACTTTATTATTGCAATGGAAGTGCTTCTAGTGTAAGAATAACTAGATTTGACCTGTACTAATCACTCTTTATTTTTAGCAAAATTCTACCATAATTGAAATTTTTTTTAACTATGGTGGTTACTAATTTAAACCATTGATTTAAGAGGAAGTAATCTTAGCCCTTGATTCCTTTACCGACACACTAAAGAACAGGTAACTTTCAACTACTATTCAAACAAACGTACATAACTTCTTTCTCTCTCCTAATCTCATTCATTCTCCGCCACTGAAGATTAGAAATCTACGAAATTTTTCCCCTGTCCTTTACCAAATTGATGGTTCTCAAATCCATATGAAATTAATCTAGGTTGATGTCATTCTGGATTCATTTCTAAACATAATCCATCTCCTCATCTGAAATTAAAATTTTCAATCATGGTAGGAACTTCATTGTTCTTAAGCTAATAAGTTTCTCAAAATAATTTATTAACCATTTTTAGGACGTCACATAATTTACTGGCTAGATGATAAGCCTACTATGCAAGTAAGAAAGAGTATTTAAATTTTTCACTTCTAAAATACCTTGAACTGTTCCTCAGTACAATTTTAGTGTCTTATATTTGTCTAAATATAAATACTCTTGTTGGTTCTTTATTCAAGTTGAATGCCGGCTTTTACATCATTTTTTTCATTTTGCAGTGCAATATTAAAGTACTAATAATAATAATAATAATAATAATAATAATAATAATAATAATAAGTCTCATTGTAAGATGGACAACTTTGCTGACCTTTAATTAATATAAAATGACTCATATTTATTTACACGAATAAGGAATAATTTTGACAAAGTCACTTATAAAAAATTATCAATAACTTTGAATTAAGAAGTCACGTTAGCTCAAACTATTAGTGATCTCAAAACCTTTAACAAAGTCATGCTTTTGTCTCATTGTAATTCTAATGTGAAACTGTGAAGAATATAAAAGTTGGTATTGTACAACATTACATTGTTTGAGCATGTATATAAACTTGTGATTTACTCCACTTATTCTCAATTTGTTTTGGATTGGAATCTCATTTGAACTTATATACATCACTCATTTATTTAAAACTCAAATGAAATAAAAATTTAACATGTTATTAGAGCCAAGGTTGTGCTCAATCTCAGTTTGTTACCGTTCCCCATAACGATCATGCCATGTGTTGCACCTCAATAGCCCACATGTAAGGGGGACGTATAAAGAATATAAAAGTGAGTATTATCCTACATTAATAAAATTAAAAAATTTAAGTATATACATAAACTTGTGAATTATTTCACCCATATGCAACATCAATTGGTCTTGGGTTTTGTGAAGAATATCACGATAACTCTCCCAAATTATACAATAGTTCAATTTTATCTATAAATTTAAACAACTATGTTATCATTCCGTACTAAAAGTCAGCGTACCCTTATTTGGCCATTAAAGCTTGGACGGTTCGGTGATGTTACACTGGCCATGACATCAAACGGTTGAAAAGTCAAAGATATCGGCATCGTGAACGAAGAGGCATGCCGTCTTATGGGAAGCTCTATGGTCTCATAAATGTCACCGAAAATCAATATAAATTAGTTTGAATTATTAGTTTTTAGAGGTCAATTTCTGATTGAATACTCCTTTCGTCTTATAAAATCTGTCTTATTTAGGAAATGTACTAGTTTTTCATGTTATAAAATCTGCCTTATAAAGTTTTGTAAGAATGTACTAGTTACGATCTATTTTTTTCGTTAGGAAATAAGGGTCGGAAAATAGGTGCAGTGGGTTAAAATTGGTAGTTTTTGGTTGAAGTGGATTGAAGTGGGTTGAAATTAGGAGAGATTAAAATATTTCACTCCTGAACTTTTAGTCAAGGGTGAAAAATACCCTTAAACTTCAAACTTGAAGTAACTATCTGATTCAAAAAAAAATGATTTTATCTTGAAGGCCTAAGGATATCCAATCGCAAGACAGGCCCAACCTGACATAGTGAGCCCAAAACGGGAGCCTCGGGGCTCCCACCAGAGGCCTAGACGGAGTGACTAGATGGAAGCCTGCTTTGGGGTTCTCTAGCGCACAATTACCATCTTACCATTTGCTACAGAAGTTATAAATACTCTTCTACCCACCTCAAAAAAAGGATTCGCACTCTGACATAATTGACTCAACATTCCCTCTTTGTACTGCATTTTTATCTCTCCCTGACCCTCCTTTGACCTGACCATCGGAGGGGCGTTCCCCAGACCATAACTCAAGGGTACCTTTTTTGCATGTTCGATCAAGGAGAGGAGCCCAGTAGTTGACTTGTACGTGCCATCACATAAGCCCGAGCTCTCATCCCACGTCATCTTCAATAAGGTATGAGAAGTTCCCGAAACACTATCCTTTAAGTAAAAGAAAAATATTGTATTTCTCCACAACTATTGATGATGTGGCATCTAAAAAGTGATGTCGAACAACTGAATAGTATGTCCCATGTTGACCTGTACAGAAAATTGAAATAATTTAAAAGCTATGGTAGAATTGATAGATTATTTACATGATAGAAACATGAAAAAAAATATAAATATATATATATGCACTTGTTATTAGAATAAAATAACCCAAAATTAAATCCAAAAGAATGTAATCTAATGTTTATTCCAACTCAAGTTGATATGTTCCAAATTGAACTAATGCAAAACTTATCAAGTCGTATTGATCATTGTACTTTATTATCACAGTAATTGAACATATTTGTTATCACAAACTTAAGCATAACAATCTAAGATTTAAAATCTTATCTTCCTTTTTACCAAAATTTAATATAGTGTGAAATTTGCTTGACTGAACCTAGTTTATTGAAATAAAATAAACTAACTTTAATATAATTGTACAATGTGCGTTTAGTCCGGGCGTTTATTGTGTCATTGAGGCCAAAATTGCAATCGTAATATTGTCGTATTTATTTTGGAAAATTAAGATAACTTGTTAATCTACTTGCATACAAGAAAAGAATAACTTCAATTAGCTTCGAATTGATAGATATATAGGTTGAAAGAACATTAAATTATATTTAAATCATATTCAAATATGTGATCATGTTTTACTTAAATATATCAAAGTCAAAAAAATTAGGTCAGTTTAATTAAAGTGTGGTTAACACTGACTTATTCTATTCAAGTTTCAAGGTACAAGCCCGTATACTACATTTTGGGTTTGAATTTAATAATTAAGAGTGAGTTAAGCTTAATTGATTTTTTAGAATTTTTATTTTCTTAGATAAAATAGTCAATAAGCATTCATGTATGTTAAAACGTTTCATTTTTTTCATATCTACATTTTTTATTATTGAAAGCCATGTCCTTCTTGTGAATGTGGCCATAAACAAAGCAATAAAAAATTAAAATAACTTAGTTGAGTCAATGGTACTCTTTTTAGTTTTTAAGTTAAAGAGTATTGTCCTCATTTCACAAAAACTTTAAGGGCATTCTATTTTAAGAACTCGTTGAAGTTAGTATATTTTTTATATGATAAATAGAGTCTCATCACCGATAATAGAAATAGTGAAATACCAAGGCTTCTTCCAAATTGTAAAGCTTCTACCGCAATGTCAGCAGAGGTGGGTGAATTATTTTCGATAACAGATATTTTCTAATTAGACTTTTTCCAAACTTTTTCCGCAATTTCAGTAAGCTTTTTAACAAATGTTCTCACACCAGTATTACAAATTCTTTCAAGAAGCGAGAAACGGAAGTCCTACTTAAAGATTTTCTAATTAGATTAAGTATATGTTGAAGAGGTGTTTGCTTGAACGGCAAGCATATGCTGAAGAGAATGAATGGACCAACCTACTAATCATTAATAATAAATTTTAAAAAAAAAACACTAAGCATCGTCTCTCTCCTCTTTCACACCCACCTCATTCTTCTCTCTCTCATCCCCCCCCCCCTTCTTTCTCAAGACCAGAATTTTTAATATCCTCCAATATAACGTGGGTACGGCAAGAAAGCGAATCAAGCCACGAGAGATTTACAGTTGTATTACGTACATAATTAATTCAGTGGTACTAATGCACTATTGATCGCGTCATTAGCTTAATAGAACAATAATTGTCGCTTAAGCAAGTGGCCTACTTTCCATGTTACCCTCCACACGTAACAAGCCAACAAATTTTTCATTAGACGATTTTTTGTTTAAAAAAAGGGAGCTCTGAACTGTATCTGATGTTATTAATCACTTAGTTTCGTACTTATCATCGAAAATATCTATTTTTATGTGCTCATATTATTGTTAAAATAGATCAATACAGATTGATTTGAGTTGTTTGACACTTGTTCTCAGGTTTCATATTATTATTAAAATATTATTATGTGCTCATATTATTATTAAAATATTATTATGTGCTCCTTATTTATTTTGCTCTCCGGCCCATTTTCTCCTCCTTGGTTTTTGGTTTGCAATCGTTTTCACTATAAACCTTTTGCCAAAAAAAAAAAAAAAAACTGTTTTGTGGGTCGTAAGGAATCAACCTCTCTATGGGTAGAAATACCGGTAGGGGTAAGGTTGCCTACAGTTGGATCTCCTCAGACCCCGCAAAAGCGGGACCCACACTGGGAGTTGTTGTTGACACTTGTTCTCAGGTTTCATATTTGAGTCTTGTGAATGGAGAAAATCTGTGAGGGAAGAGTTCTACATTTTATTGAACCAACAGTAGCTCAACTCTAAAGACCCAAAAAAAAAAAATATTATCAAAAGATACTTTTCTAACAACATAACATTATTTTTATTGACTAAAAACTCATTTTAATAATGTAAACTCATTTAGTATTATTCAATTTCACATATCACCTAAAAGTTGACTATCAACGTGGAATGCAAGGAGTTTATAATTACGAGTCAAACATAAACACCTCATTTCATAATGTAAGCATTTTCTCCTAATACATTGCAACAAAACCAGGTCAAGAAAACCTTATCCTACAAGCTTCAACAATGGAATATTACTCCATGTCAATTTTGCTCATCCCCATAATCCTCATTTTCACCCTTCATCACTTGCTCAAAAACTCCCCTAAAATCAAGCTTCCTCCAGGACCAAAACCATGGCCAATCATAGGCAACATCCACCTCCTCGGCTCCAAGCCACACCGCTCTGTGGCGGACCTCTCCAAGACTTATGGACCCTTGATGACCCTCAGGCTTGGGAGCATCACCACGATAGTCATATCATCTCCGGATGTAGCCAAGGAAATGTTCCTAAAACACGACATGGACTTTGCCTCTAGGCAAATCCCGGACTCTGCTTGGGCTGTAGACCATGCCAAGTTCTCAATGGCGTGGCTCCCTGTATGTCCCAAATGGCGGGAGATCAGGAAGATCTTAGCCATCCAGCTGTTCACCAACCAACGGTTGGATGCAAGCCAGGGCCTTAGGAAGGAGAAAGTGAATGAGCTGGTAGAGTTTGTAGAAGATTGTTGTGAAAAGGGTCTGGCCGTTAACATTGGCAAGGTCGTGTTCGCAACCGCACTTAACTTGTTATCGAACACATTTTTTTCAATAAATTTGTCTGCATATGATTCTTCAGGTTCCCAAGAGTTCAAGGATCTTACTTGGCATATAATGGAAGAGATTGGACGGCCAAACGTATCGGATTTCTTCCCATTGGTTAAGGCCTTGGATTTGCAAGGAGTGAGGAGAAGAGTCAGTGCTTCTTTTAGAAAAATGCTCAAAGTTTTCGACAAGATCATTGATGAAAGATTAAGGGATCACATCGGTTCAAAGGACGACGTTCTGGACACCCTACTCAGTCTTGTGAAGCAAAATGAGTTGACCCTTGACGATGTCAGACACATGCTCATAGTAAGCACCATGATACCCCTTTGGCTAATTTTCCCATGTATTTTTTTAATAAACAACTGCTTCACAGCAATTAAGTCTAATGTGGTATTTATTAGTTTATTCTCTGCTGCTTATACTTAATTTTGTCCTTTTTTTCATAAAAATATTTTCACAAAATCCTTCTTCTATAAAATATTTTTCACAAATTCTTGTTTTGTGGGTCATCTGGAATCAGTTTATGGGCAGAAATATCAGTAGAGGTAAGGCTGCCTCCTCAGACCCGGCGAAAACGGGATTCACACTAGAGGAGGAGGTGGTGGTGGTGTTGTCTGGATTTAATATGCGGGTGATCGATTTGTATTGCAATTAGAACCTAAGGTGATGATCTCATCAAGCTTAATTAGGGGCAGAATTTCAATGACGCATTATGACAAGCACCTGGAGGGCATATAGGAAAAGTTCAAATGATAGTATAGCAGGCAAGATAGACTGCGATCACTCATTACCAAAACAAGCAAAAACGATCATCACTTTGAAAGCAAGCTGAAAATTATTACATGTTTATGAAAAATGGAATGGGTCTTGATGGAACTTTTGTATTTTATTTAATTTTAATTTAATAGCAGGCTGGAAAAACAACAAAAAGACATTGTTTCTTAATTATTTTTCTGCTGTAATGAATATCAGGATCTATTTGTTGCGGGGACGGATACAACCTCCAATACAATAGAATGGGCTTTGACAGAACTACTACGCCATCCAGAAAAGATGGCGAAGGCAAAAGCCGAAATGGAACAACTTCTAGGCAAGGGTCAATCAAGATCAATACAAGAATCAGATATCTCGAAATTACCTTACATTCAAGCGATAGTGAAAGAGACAATGAGATTGCATCCTGCTGGCCCTTTTTTGATACCCCATAAGGCCACGACGAATGTAGAATTATGTGGCTATTGGGTGCCCAAAAATGCACAAGTATGGGTAAACGTATGGTCTATAGGGCGAGATCCAAATGTTTGGCCAGATTCTGAATCGTTCACACCCGAAAGATTTTTGGAAAGCGAAATTGATATTAGAGGTCAAGATTTCGAGCTCATGCCCTTTGTAGCAGGAAGAAGGATATGTCCCGGAATGCCACTAGCTTATAGAATGCTACATCTAATGTTGGCCACTTTTCTTCATTCATTGAATTGGAAGATTGATCATGGATTAAATCCAAAAGACGTAGATATGGAAGAAAAATTTGGGATCACATTGGCAAAAGTTCAGCCACTTCAAGCCATCCCACTTCCTAGATGAGTTTCATAGTAGAATTGCCATCGTTGTTTTATTGGATTTTACTTTGTTATTTATTGTAATGATGGTTTCATTTGGTCCTTAGAAAATTTGATGAAAAGAAAAGTTAAAGGAAAAAAATATGAAGAAAAAGAAGTAGGGAGAAAATAAGTTTTTTTCTCTTATTTGGATCGAACAAAAAATACAAGAATTTAGATGAGATATTTGAATGTTGATGAACTACTTGAATTATGTTGATGTTATCTAAACAATGTGAGGTTGGAGGAGGTTGAGAATTTTCCTCAAACTTTCCTCACAATTTTATGAGAAATTTTATTACTTGTTTCTAACAAATTTTCCACCTAACTTTCCTCCATATTTTTTTTCTTTGTAATTTTCTCCTAATCAAACACAAAAAAAAAAAAAGTAGTTTTCTCAATTTTTTTTCTTTCTATTAAATTTTCTAAGTCCAAAGGAGCCTTACATTCTAATTTATTCTAGCCTATGAAAATACCAGAAATGAATTACAACCAAATATTGTTTCTGTGAGAATACTACCTCCTTCTAGAGTTAGAAAAGTCTCATCCGATATGATAATACGACATAAACCCAACACAATAACATTGAGGGAAGCACGAACCTGACCCGACCCGAACTTACTTCGACCTAAAGTCGACACGATTTGACTGTTTAGCATGAAAATACATTATTTTTCAATTTTAGGCAAATCTAAGTTATTTTCAAAGTCAACACGAAATTAACGAGGTTATTAAATAGGTCGATCCAACCCGACCCATTTCGTAGCTGTACCTCCTCCAAAAAGATAAAATGACTTTTTTTTTTGTTCAACGGAGTTATAAAGGATAATATAATACAATTTTAATATAATGGCAGATGAAGAAATCAAAGATGGAACCTAATATATCGAGAACCTTAGCCATAACTACCAGACTAATACCTCAATGGCTAGATAAAATGAAATATGACTTGCAAGGAATATCACTTGAAAAATAAATTGAATAATAAGTGGTTTATTTCTTAATGAAGTTGAGTGCTCATTCAAGAATCAAGTTCAAGCAAACATAAGGTTTCTCATCTTTTTCATATAAGGCTTATCTCATATCTTTCTTGTTACCAGTTCCTTACATTTTTAGCTACGTTCGTAGATAGATATATAGACTGACTTAATTATCCAAAAAAGAAGAAAAAATCTGAAGTCTATTTTTCATTTTTAAAGGACCATCAGCATTATAAAATTAAAGAACTATTAGTCGTATCTTAAATAAATTTCAAACCTCCCTCCCATGCTATCTTACCATATGCTGTACTTTTCATTATCAAATCATTTCAGCAAAAGCTCCATCAAAATGTAAGTATTTCCTCTCAAGATATTAGTTTTGTTTTCAACTCCACCAAAAAAAAAAAAAATCCTCTCAAGATATTGCCAGAAGAAAAGGCCAAAAGAAAACCCAACCAACAACAATGGGATATTACACCATATCATCAATAATACCACTCCCAATCATCATCTCCATCCTTCATCAATTCTTCAAAAACTCCTATACTGAAAGAGCCAAGCTCCCTCCAGGACCCAAAACTATGGCCAATAATAGGCAACATCCACCTCCTCGGCTCCAAGCCCCAGCGCTCTGTGGCGAACCTCTCCAAGACTTATGGACCTTTGATGAGCCTCAGGCTCGGGAGCATCACCACCATAGTCATATCATCCCCGGATGTAGCCAAAGAAGTGTTTTTCAAGCACGACTTAGCCTTCGCATCTAGGCATGTCCCAGATGCCATTCGGATACTAGGCCATATTGAGTCATCCATGGTTTGGCTCCCAGTGTCCTAAATGGAGACACCTCAGGAAGATCTCGGCCATCCAGTTATTACCCAACCAACGATTGGATGCCAGCCAGGGACTCAGGAAGAAGAAAGTCGATGAGCTTGTTAAGTTCGCAAAGGGTTGTTGTGAAAAAGGCCTTGCCATTGATATTGATAAGGCCGCATTCACAACCTCACATAACTTATTATCCAACACATTTTTTTTCAATTGACCTGTCTTCATATGACTCTTTAGGTTCACGGGAGTTTAAGGATCTTGTTGGCATATGATGGAAGAGGGTACGAGGCCTAATGTCTCGGATTTTTTCCCATTGCTTAGGCCCTTGGATTTGCAAGGGGCGAGGAGAAGGGCTCGCGAATATTTTTGCAAAATACTAGGAGTTTTTGAGAAAATAATTGATGAAAGACTGAGAGATCAAATGGGCACCAAAGATGATGTTTTGCCCATTCTGCTTAACCTAGTCAAGGAAGATGAGTTAAGCCTTCATGATGTCAAACATATGCCAGCGGTAAGTATGTCATGTATAATTCTTCAGCTGATTTTAATTTGGGGTACTTTCGCAACTGCTTAGCAGTAATTTTTGTTTGATTGAATACATTTTGTGGGGTAATGGTAATTTGAAGAATGTAGGGAGAAAATTTCATTGGGACATTTTAACAAACACCTTATGGGCATTGAGGAAGAGAACAAATTCATATATGATAGACATGACATCCAGAAAAAACCAAATTACTGTATCATGGTCTCAACTTTCAGTGGGCCGGCGATTAATTAAAAAAATCCGAAATACTTACAATGCTCAATTTTCAGTGGTCTTCCCACGATCACTATTTCTGCATACATCATGGAGAAGAGATCAACAAATTTGGCATACTTTTCTTTTAAAGATTGATTTGCTGATGTAGCATAATATTTTTGAGCGAGATCTTCTTCTTGCATGAAAAACTATACTTGAGAGTTCGAAATCCATCGGATGCCCACTTTAAAGCGTACAACTAATTCATCCATTTCGAACTAAAAAACACACAGAAACAACAAACAAACATAAAAGCTCTCAAAATTAGAGAGACATACAACTCACACAAAAGCGGTCCACAAATCCCTTAATTGAAGAGACAATAAACGCAAAACTTTTTTTTTATAATTTCCTAAAGCTCTCACAATTTGGTTCAAAGATTTATAGAAGATAGTATAAGATGACCAGAGGAAAAATTGAACTTCCCTTTAAAAACAAAATGAAGTTTGCGAGATTCAAATTTAGTTCTTTTGCGGAGACTCTTAAATATTTTATCAACGATACTAGTTGATAAACAGAAGTACTCTTAACAGTCTAAAGAACTAATTCCGAATCACAATCAATCACGCGACTATAATTTCCTACAATTAAAAAAATAGGTTTGTTTACATCACATTTCTAAAATTAACTAGCAGTGGTCCTATACACAAAAGGTACCGGAAAAATGTAATGTACAATATTAATCTTATAACAAGCTGAAACTAGGATGTCGTCCAATCACTACAACAAGCCGGCCCATTGGAGACCGAACCAATTCGGTCTCAATAAAAAACAATTCGGTCTCAATTTAAGTTTAGAGACCGAACAGAGACCGAAATAGGCCGGTCTCCAAAAGCTTGGTAGCAATTCAAAATTGGAGGCCAAATTTTGCTCTTTGGTCTCCATCTGAGACCGAAATTTGAGACCAAATCTATTTGGTCTCTAATGGAGACTGGCCCAGTTTGGTCCCTATTTGAGACCAAAATTTTTGGTCTCTGTTTGAGACCAAACATCACCAGTCTCTATTAGAGACCAAATCGTAGTGGTCTCTAATGGAGACCAAATATTTCGGTCTCCATTTGAGACCGTATAGCCATTTTGGTCTCTAATTGAGACTGGAATCTGGCCATGGCAGTTTTTGAGACTGAAATTTATTCTCGGTCTCAAACAGAGACCGAGATATAATTTCGGTCTCTAATTTAACTTTTTTTTTAAATAATTTTGCTTTCATACATACTCTCAAACCTGCTAAATAATTTCTAGACCAAAATTGCCACAAATTCCATATAACCACTTCCATTACGTCAACATGTAACTACAATTCCGAATTCCATAAATACATATATAACTAGTTAGGTACAACCACTTCCAAATATATACAAAAATTCCACATAACCGCTTACAGATATATGCAATCTAACTCTCCCAATGAGTCAATCAACAAATGTTATCCAAACTGTACAACACACCAACCCAAACTTGCTCCATACTCAAGGGTTGATACTGCTACAAATATGCGTCCAAATTTTGAATTGCTTGTTGCCACTCTTTTCTGACTACTGCCTCATGTTGTGGATCCCAAGAGAATTGTTGCTGCACGTAAAATGTAAAGAAACAAAATGCATTATGTTAGTGTACATATATAAATGTGTGTGTGTGTGTGTGTGCGCGCGTATATATATATGTATATATATGGACAAAAATGGACAGAGTTCCGCCTAAAAATTGGAGTTATCCTAGGCACAAAGCCCTACATTAGTTCCCTGCAATAAATAAAGGTGCAAAACACATCCGCAAGCTCAACGGCTACACACTGGAGACCACAACTCTATATGCCACACGCTTGGAGTACACCAAGTACAAAGTACAATCATAAAGACATAAATAAGAGGTATAGGAGTAACAGGTATAGGAGTAATTTGTTAGCTTCCAAATTCTCCGTTAATCTTAATCAATTTTTTTCCCCTTCACTGCATACGTTCTTTTAATTTTCATCGATCGAATGTTGGGGTGAAATGGATAACATCCTTATCCATTTCGAGGGGAGGGTAGAGAAGGAGTTCTGGCAATCTTCCAGCCATGAAAACCACTTCACTCCATGAAACCAATGAGAAAGAGAAAGCACATACAGAAGGAATATAATTTAGATGATTATATTCACAAAGCTATTTCCATAATGGTTCTTCACCTGAAGTTACTTTGGAATTTGCATTTTGAGAATCAACCAGAGGCTTACCAAGCATATATGAGCTAACTCTTCACATTCACATATGGAAAATGCTCTTGCATAAATAAATGCATCGAAATCAATTACTTTTCACACCTGATTGTGCTATAAGCTACTCAAGTATTAAATGACTATTTTCTCATGGCATTCATCGCACAAGTGCACCATCACAGAAGCCTTGCAAATTGATTGAACAGCAGATCACTTCCAGACCACAGGTAACAAATCACATTCATAAGTAAATTCAAGAGAAAGACAGGGCATATGGAGAATGCAGAGCATCAAATACATTGGTTATTTATCCCCGAGTACGCCACAGAAATCAACACGTCCTAAACTTCTAATAGGTACAACATTATGTTTTACATACAAGTAATTTAATGACAATATATATAAGATGTAAATATACGCCAGAAACGAGTTCTAATATTAACTGGGGCGAACTTTCAAGAGATTTGGCTCCAAAACCCAATTAATCAAATATAATTCTTTGTACAATGGCCGTGCAATTAACATCTTCCCCCCCCAAAAAAAAAGCAGTTCTAATTCGGCACTTAGGTATCATTTTGAGCTCGATCCCCATTTCATTGAATCCCACAGCAATTATGGACCATAAACAAAATCTAGTCCACAAAAATAAACAAAACTTAAGATGTGTCGTTTTAACTAGCAGGCATCCATAAATGCACATTAAATGACGGAACGAGATAGAACAAACTTACAAAAGCATGCCATCAAAACAAGCAAGCCAAAAATACCTTTGTGTCAGAATGTCTAGGACTAACATGTGAATTCTGAAGCTGCTTCTGTTCATCAGGGGAACAATTGTGGCACAAGAAGTGATCAAGTCTTTTGGCTTCCTCCGCAGTCATGTCTATACATGCAGGATGGAACCTGAATACACAAGGCGCAAATGAAGATGAACCGTATTGCATACACTGACCCCCAAAGTAGCCGGTAGATAGCTAGTATGTAGGCAGCCAACCCTCACTTTGTAAATAGAATAGTATCAGCCCAAGGTCAATCTATAACATACAAGCATCTTGTATGCTTCTATATGCATGTTATTTCAAAACCCTGCATATAAAAAAGAACACATTGACAAGAAAATCATACTATGTGTAAATCTAAAATACAGCAAATCCCACCACAGTAAACCGAAAAGGGAAAATAAACGAAAATTCACATGATAAGAGAAAAAATGAAAAACAAAGAAGACCAACAGAAGGTCATCAGTACCCAAGTCTACAAAGAATAATTGATCAACAAACAATTTTTCTGCACATTTAGGGCATTAACCAGATTGCAGAAGATGCATATACATCGATTTTGAAAAGGGTACCATTGAAGAGACTATGGCAACAGAAAAGCATTCAAGATTAAAAGCCAGAAACAGGAGGAAAACCAAAAGAACAAACACAGATCATTTGTCACAAAACTGCAGGATCTTCATTCTACTTCTTAATTACCAATCCACAACTCTTCTTTTGCTTGTATCATTTACAATCTCCTGGAAATTTAGCAGATCTTGATAAGATTCCACAACAGGCGTGAACATCAAACTTTGGTGCATTGAAAGCAAAAGAACAGTGGAGAATGAGCCATTATAGAGTTCTGCTCATTATAAAAACAACCCAAGGGGGTTTAAATGCCACAAGCAATTAGGCAAGCTTCGTAGGCACAGAAAATCTCAAGGGAGGGGGGAAACTATAGAGCCAATGAATGACAACCGTGGAACTGATGCAAGCCATGCAACATGGAATAGGAGGGTCTGCTCAGAGACTTTGAAGAAACAACACAAGAAGATAGCTATCAGAATATCAAAAGACATTGATTTTCATGAATATGGTCGTCAGGATCACTAAGGCGCCTAACATTGATGCTTAGCTCCACATTCACACAGCTACTCAAGCGAAGTGTTTGTCAACTAAGGCATTTTTACAAACACATGGTGTGCATACTCGGGGAACAGTTCAACCGCTAGCAATTCCCACACCAACGAAGCCATACACAGTTGTATTCACATATTAAGATATATAGTGGCAAATACAACGCCCCACACAACCATACAAACCTGGAATTGGCACTTCCATTTGTAGCAAACAAGACCCATGAGAATGCACCAAATGCCAGCACAAATCGGTGTCAAAACAGACCTCAAATTAAAGAGAAAAACAAAGGCAAGATGTACATTGAGAACGAACCAATAGAAGAGGGGATATGAGTATCAATACCTTGGTGTTTTTTCGGGGGGTTTGAAGCAGCAAGCACAGACTGAAATGCTTGTTTCGGGCATTTGAAGCAGCAAGTTGAGGACGGAAGTGAGTGAAAGCTTGAAGCAACAAGCAGATCGAGTGAGTGAAACCGAGCAGAGAGGAGAGAGTGAAAGCTTCAGCAGATCGAGTGAGTGAAACCGAGAACATAGCAGCAAGCAGTGAGTCGAAGCCCGCGCTGTGATGAATTTCTCCCAAACGTAGAGACCGGGTGTTTTGGTCTCCAAGTGAAACCGAGTTCTCTAGAAGCTTGGTCTGAAAATTGGAGACCGTTATTTATTTTGGTCTCTAATGGAAACCGAGCTATGAAATTGGTCTCTAAATCTGAGACCAAAAGTCTTTTTAATTTTTATTAGAGCCCAATTTTGGAGTTTGGTCTCAAAATCTGAGACCGAAATGAAATTTGGTCTCTAAAATCTAAGATCGAAAATTGTATTGGTCTCAAGTGGAAACCAATATTGGAGTTTGGTCTCTAAATCTGAGACCGAACCTTTTTGATGGTATCTAATTGAACCCTAAAATTGTAATTGGTATCCAAAATCAGAGACCGAAAATTGAATTGGTCTCAAATTGAGACCGCATCTTTATTTCGGTCTCTGAATTGATTTCAATTTGATACCAATATTTTCGGTCTCTGAATTCGGTCTCCAAATTTAATTAGAGACTATTTTCTTTTTCGGTCTCTATTTACACGGATTCTTGTAGTGAATAATACTCCCTGCTTAAAAGACAAGCAAGTAACGACGAAGCCAACCAACTCCTAATCAATGTTCATATGTTGTATTTTTGCAAAAACGTTAGCCAAATCCAGCATCACCTGCATATTTTTATGTAATAATTCTTCAGGCCGAGTTGATTCTAATAGGAAACCATTATTCAGTATGAAATGAGGCACTCGAATATAAGAAGAGAAAAACAGCAAATGAGGATGTTCTAGGCACTCTACTCAAGCTTGTCAAGGAAGATCAACTCACAGTTGATGATGTCAAACACTTGCTGCTGGTAAGTTTGTTTTCCCACTTAATTTTTGCAATTGTATAGCAGCAGTTAAGTCTTCTTTAGTTACATTTACGCGGGCAATGGCAATCTGAATCTGAAGTATGACCCCATGAAAAAAATAGAGGATTTCATTGAGGCATAATAACAAACACCTAGAGGGCATACATGAAAAGACAAATGAAAGTATGCCAAGCAACAGGGAGAGTGGACCCATTATAAGCATTCAAGTTACAAATACCGTAACCAGGGGTGTAACAAAATCAAGAAGATTCAAGAGCTAATACCATGGTGACAAGAGGGGGTGTGGAGGGAGGCTCAGACTAGCTTTCAAACCCTTCTCTTGTGCCTAATAGGGACACCTTTCGCCTCTAACAAAAGTTGTGCCTCATACAAAGGATGAATATCCTTGAAGCCACTATGAAACAGTCAAAATCTAATCTATCACTATACAAACAAAAATCAGTCTACATGTGGGTACAGAGTATGTTATAGGTCTCATCTAGATTACAAGCCTTCCAATTACCCATGGTGCATGGATTGCACCATCTTCAACCAAGTAGGTGAGGGTCTAGGTTCGATTAAAGATACATGAGATCCTCCAAGATGTGACGATTAGGCAAAAATAATGTAATCAAATGTCAATAGAATCACTTATTATGAAAGAACAATATGGTTAAAATCTTATAGTTTTCAAGGTTGATTTTTCTAAAGAAAATTTAGTCATGTTTTACGAAGCTTCCTTTGTTTCTCAACTGTGCTTCTCCTTGAATTGACATCAGGACTTGTTCATAACGGGAATGAGTACAACTGCCATTACTCTGGAATGGGCATTGACTGAAACACCATGTCATCCAAAAAAGATAACGCAAGCACAAGCTGAAATCGATCAAGTGCTAGGCAAGGGTCAAGCAAGGTCAATCGAAGAATCTGATATCTCAAATGTGCCTTACACTAAAGCAATAGTGAAAGAAACATCGAGATTGCCATCCACCAGCCCCCTTTTTGGTACCACATAAGACCGAAAGCAATGTACAACTATGTGGCTATCATGCGCCAAAAAATGCACAAGTATGGGTGAATGTATGGTCCATCTACCGAGTTCCAAGTGTTTGGGCAAACCCTAAATCATTTGTACCAGAAAGATTTTTGGAGAGTGAAATTGATCTCAAAGACCGAAATTTCGAGCTCGTGCCCTTCGGAACAGGAAGGAGGATGTGTCCCGGGATGTCGCTAACCCATAGGATGGTGCATCTAATGTTGGCAACTCTTCATTCATTCAATTGGAAACTTGATCATGGCCTAGATCCAGAAGATGTGATATGGAAGAGAAGTTTGGAATGACATTGCAAAAGGTTCAGCCACTTCAACCCATCCCACTCCCTAGATGAGGTTGGCTTCAGTGCTTTATATTTACACCACTTGAAAACTAAAGCTTGGTTGCTATTAGATTGATAAATTACCGGGCCATATACTTCATGTATATACCGTATAGTCTGTGCCTAATAATTATATAACTTTGAGAACTTTTTTCTTATTAATTTGTGTTTTAATGAGATTTAAGGGATACTATAATAATTACAGTGTCTTTCGAATTTTAAAGTTGGAGATTCCAATTTTCAATTAACATATTATTCAATAATGGAAAAAAATATTATTCAATTATTGAAATATCCTCTCCCCACCAAAAGAAAACGACTTCAATGTGGAAATTTTGGGCCCAGAACAAGGTGATGAATTGAGTATCTGACAGCAGATGTCTTCAAAAATCATATTGATAAAAATATATTAATATAGTTTATATGACAATTGAATGCATCTAGAAAAAATGTGTATAAATATATAGTATATGAGAACACATGCTCCTAAAAGCACTAAATATACTGTACTCTTTCATGAAACATTATTTTTTTTTCTTTGTTGGGGTTTTCCAATCAGCAGAGTCCAATGATTAATTTTTAATGCTAACTTATCGCAACCATTAACTTATGTTTGAAGCCAATGAGGTTTTAAAATCAACGGAAAAAAAAATGTAATTTCTGTTTGAAGGGCATGATGGGCCCAAAATAACCGGAGATTAAAAAGGATTTTTATGAGGAGTGGATTTCCAAAAAATCTCATTATATCCAATTCCTCACCACGTCACCCCACTCCTTATAGCTCCGACAAACTCCTTCCGATTTCTAATAATTATAGAACATAAATTTTTTCAACTTCGATTCATCCAACTTCTTACAATTCCTTCCAACTTCTACCGGTTTCTGCTCACTCCTTCGTACATCTAATTCCCAAAGTCCCACCCAATTTAGAGTCACTATTTAATTACAAAATCTTCATCCATCGTTTTCACTTTTTTCTTGCAAGGCAATATTTTAAGTCTTTTCAGGACAATCATTTCTATATATCGCTCAAGGTATCACAAGTCCAAAAAACAAATTGATTACTCTAAAAGCTACAATCGTGGTTAAAAAAGTATGGGAATGTGCAGGGAAATCTAGCTGGATTACACTTAAGGCCCTGTTCGACAAAATTAGCGATTCAAGTACCAGATAGCAGTTTAGGTAGTGATAAACCTCTATTTGACACACTTTTAGGCATGGTTTTTACCTCTTAACTCGGCAGTTTCTGGTATAATTTCGTGAGTTTAGAGGTCGATTATTCATTGTTTATCTCAAATCCACCTAAAAGTTGTGTTTTCGTGTTTACAGGAATCTGACTTGAATAAATGAGGAAAACAAGCCAATGCCGCGCTAAATTGGAGCAAAAAGGAACAATATTGAGCTAAAGTAGGCGGCACGGTGATTTCAGTCAGGTGGCACGAGCGTGCCACCCAAAGAAGCGAAGAAACAAAAGACAGAAAAGTGGCACGGGGGACCCATGCCTGGTGACACGACCGTGCCACTTTAGTTTCTCCCGTTTTATCGATTTGCGTGCGTTTGAATCGACAGTTTTTGGGATTCTAATTTCTTCTCCTCTCTCGAGATAGGCGACTTCTAGGGTTCTTAGGTTTACTTTTTGTTGTTATTGAATTCAAAACTTTGGATTGGATTCCGTTCACGCCTTCGGTAGATTATTGCAGCAAATTATTCATAGTACACTTTTCTGCCCTTTCTCTTACGTTTTAATTCAGGTTTCGCACTCTTTGGCATGTTATTGTTATTGATTGAAGTTGTGATTTTGATTAGAACAATGTTTAGCGGCTAAGTTTCTTAATCTTGGATTGGGTGTAGCCCTTATGATGTGATTTCAATTGTCATTTCTAGGTTTTTGTGAATTTATGCCTAAAGTATAATTGAATTCTCACTTAGCATGCCAGGTGTTCGATGAATTGCCTGAGAGGGTTAAATTCACATTCTTTATTAGGGTTCAGGAGACTAACGAAAGTTAGGTCCTTTACTTAGAGTAGCTTTGTGAGCGGTTGAATTACTTGACACGAACGTAGTTGAGGTTTCAATCGGGAATTAAAATTACACGATCTTGTGGTCTTGAGATTCTAGTTTCATGAAAATAGATAACTAGAGTAATATGACCAGTCTAATGACCTTTGAAAGAAGGCGTAGATGCTTTTAATTGGTAATCATTCCATTTCAACTATCTTACGGGCAGATTCACATAGCTTAGTTTACTTTCCAAGGAACATCATAGTGTGGTGAACCCCAATCTAGGATTCTCTTCATAATTGATTTAGACCCAGTAGAAATAGAATTAGTTAAGCTCACTCCATTAGTCTTAAGCCTAGATTAAGTGTTAAAGGCTGATTCGTGATTGAAACCAAGTTCCCTGCGGATACGACTCGTACTTGCCTTTGCTGGCTACAACCGGCACCGTGCACTTGCGGTACATTTGTAACACAACAAGTTTTTGGCGCCGTTGCCGGGGGACTTGTTTGATTTCAACATCGAAAGCGATTTTAAACGCTTGAGATTAGGCTTTTTCCTTTTTCTTTTCCTTTTTCCCTTTCCCCTTTTCCCTCCTTCTTGCTTGTTTTTACTCTTGCTTGAGCCTGCTTACGCTTGGTATAGTTTTTGGCTTTGTATGCACAAGCGCAGTCAGGGGAGTCACCACTTGCTTCCCCTGAATCCTGAAATCGAAGCCACTGCTCGCAAGCAAAGCGGCGCACGAAAGAAGAAACAAGCAGAATCTACAATGGCGGCGCAAGACAACCGCGTCCTAAGGGACTATGCAATGCCTCAGTCTTCGGGTATCACCTCTTCTATAGTGAACCCCGCAGTTGAGGTGAACAATTTCGAGCTGCGCCCGGCACTTATCTCGCTAGTGGAGCGAGACCAGTTCGGTGGGCACCCTTCTGAGAATCCCAACATGCACCTTCGCAATTTCCTTGCGAAGTGTGATACTATTAAGCTCAATGGGGTCCCCACCGACGCCATTCGATTGAGGCTCTTCCCTTTCTCTCTACGGGATAGAGCTAGAGATTGGCTCCAGAATGAGGAGCCAAATACTTTCGCTACCTGGGATGCCCTCTCCAAGGCATTTTTGAGCAAATATTCCCCCCCAGGGAAGACGGCCAAACTGAGGGCCGATATCACTTCATTCGCCCAGCTGCATGGCGAATCTCTATATGAGGCGTCGGAACGATTCAAAGATCTGCAACGCCAGTGCCCTCACCATGGAGTCCCAGATTGGCTGCTCATTCAAACTTTCTACAATGGACTCAATCAGTCTCTGAAGATGTCCATTGATGCTGCTGCTGGTGGGGCACTTATGGGAAAGTCCATTGAGGTTGCTAAAGCCTTGCTTGAAGACATGGCTGCTAATAACTATCACTGGTCTAATGAGAGGGCAACCCCCAAGAAGGCAAGTGGGGTATATGGGATTGATGCAGTGGACCTACTAGCTAGCAAGGTTGATGCCTTGGCTCAGCATTTTGACAAGCTGGGAACTCCTTCAGGGAGTTCAATGGGAGGCTCATCTGGGGCAATGTTTGAGGTTGGGGCACCTTGTGAGATCTGTGGCATTCAAGGCCACATGGCTGTTGAATGTCAAACCGCCTTCCCAGGCGCGGAGCAAGCCAATGCAATGCAAACCTATGGCCAGTGCCCACAAAACAACCCCTACTCAAATACATACAACCCCTGTTGGAGAAATCATCCAAACTTCTCCTACCGCAATAACAACCCCATGCCTCCCAATCCTTCTCAATCCCAACCATAAGCTCCTGGTTACCAATCCAGGGCTCCTTATGCCCAAGCTCCCCAACAAGCCCCTCAACAACCTCCGCAACAACAACCCAAGTCCAATCTAGAGAGCCTCATGGAACGATTTATAGCTACTCAAACGAAGACCAACGAAGTACTTAGTGAGTCGGTTAACCAGTTGAACTCAAAGTTTGACTCGATGGCCACTCACCAAAAGATGATGGACAACCAGATTGTTCAAATTGCGCAGCAAGTGAACCATTTATCTAGACCCCAAAGGCACTTGCCAGGTCAATCTGAATGCGATCACACTGCAGAGTGGTAAGGAGTTGGAAAGTCCCCCAATGCCTATGAGGGAAGAACGACATGAGATTGAAGATTGGGACGAGGTCATCAAGGCAACCCCTAGTGATGCTATGAGTGAAGGGATCCAGAATGAAAAGCCTAAGGAGGTCGCAATAGAGGGTATCACCCCCCAGGCGAGGCCTTACAAGCCGCCTGTTCCTTACCCTCAGAGGCTAGTAAGGGCTAGGGAGGAACACAAGTATGGCAAGTTCCTCGAGATGCTAAAGAAGTTTCATATCAATATCCCCTTTTTGGAGGCCATTACCGACATGCCCTCCTATGCCAAATTCTTGAAAGATTTACTCTCCAATAAAGGGAAGTTGCTCGAGAACGCCACTGTGTCACTTACTGAAGAGTGCAGCGCGATTATTCAAAACAAACTCCCCCCTAAGCTTTCAGATCCAGGGAGTTTCTCCATCCCCTGTTCTGTCGGGGACCTAACTATCAGCAGAGCACTATGTGATCTTGGGGCTAGTGTGAGCCTCATGCCGTTTTTCATCTGCAGGAAGCTGCAAGTGGGTGAGCTAAAACCCACCACTATATCCCTGCAGCTGGCTGATCGATCAGTTAAGTATCCTCTTGGTGTTCTTGAGGATGTCCCATTGCAAGTAGGGAAGTTCTTCATCCCATGTGATTTCGTGGTTATGGAGATGGAAGAGGACTCCCGCATTCCCATCATTTTGGGACGACCTTTCTTAGCCACTGCGGGAGCTATGATAGATGTGAAGAATGACAAGCTCACCCTACAAGTGGGAGATGAGAAGGTAGAATTTAGCTTGCCACAAATCATGGCTTCCCCCACTTCAGGCGACTCGTGCTGTAGAGTCGATGTCCTTGAGAAAGCCCTTAACGAGGAGAGCAAGATCAGTTTTTCTGTGGAGGACCCATTGGAGGCCGCCTTACTCGATTGCCATGCCAATGCCTCGAGTTCGGATGAGATGGAGGAGTATGCTCGACTCCTCAACACGTCCACCGCCTACTTGCCTAGGCGGTCCCGCAGAGAGCTCCTCAGTGTGGAAGAGTCAGCCCCTAAGGAGAAGGAGGAGTCCCCCGCGAAGATAGAATTAAAACCTTTACCTGCCCATCTCAGGTACGCTTTTCTGGACCCTTCCCATCAATGTCCCGTTATTGTCAGCGCTAACCTAGATGGCCCACGATTGGAACAATTGTTGGATGTGCTTCGTAAGCATAGGGGCACCATCGGGTATAGTATTGACGATATTCGAGGACTCAGTCCTACGTTCTGTATGCATCGCATCTTTCTCGATGACAGTCACCGCCCCTCTCGACAACCTCAATGTCGATTAAATCCAAACATGCAAGAGGTTGTCAAAAAGGAGATCCTAAAACTACTTGATGCTGGGATTATCTACCCTATCTCCGATAGTGAGTGGGTGAGCCCAGTCCAGGTAGTTCCTAAAAAGGGAGGCATGACTGTCATAAAGAATGAGCGCGATGAACTCATTTCTACTAGGACCGTTACTGGGTGGCGAATGTGCATTGATTATCGCCGATTAAATCAAGCCACCCGGAAAGATCATTTCCCTCTCCCTTTTATTGACCAAATGTTGGAAAGGTTGGCAAGGCACTCCTTTTTCTGTTATCTGGATGGCTATTCGGGGTTCTTTCAAATCCCTATCCATCCTCACGTGCCCGTATGGCACCTTTGCATATCGAAGGATGCCATTCGGATTATGTAATGCCCCCGCCACTTTTCAACGCTGCATGACGGCTATATTCTTTGACCTTATTGAGAACATCATGGAGGCGTTTATGGATGACTTCTCCGTCTATGGAGGTACCTTCGCTCTTTGTTTGGAAAATTTAACCCGGGTACTCCATCGATGTGAGGAAGTCAATCTAGTACTGAACTGGGAAAAATGTCACTTTATGGTGCAGGAGGGAGTAGTATTGGGCCACGTTATATCTGCTAGGGGCATTGAGGTGAACAGAGCTAAAGTTGAGGTTATCGAGCGATTGCCCCCTCCTACTTCTGTTAAGGGGGTGCGGAGTTTCCTTGGTCATGCGGGGTTTTATCGCCGCTTTATCAAGGACTTCTCCAAGATTGCCAAACCTCTTACTCAGCTGCTCACCAAAGATGCCCCGTTTGTTTTTACTGATGAGTGCCTTGAGGCTTTTTGCAGGATCAAGCAGGCTCTGATTTCTGCCCCTATCATACAACCGCCAGACTGGGATCTCCCATTTGAGGTCATGTGCGATGCTAGTGACCATGCGGTAGGGGCCGTTTTGGGGCAACGGAAAGATAAGAAGCCCGTAGTGATCTACTACGCCAGCAGAACCTTGGATGAGGCCCAGCAGCATTATACCACGACTGAGAAGGAGTTGCTTACGGTCGTGTACGCAATCGAGAAGTTCCACCCTTACCTCCTATGTTCCAAGGTCATTGTGTACACCGACCATTCGGCACTCAAGTACCTCCTTCAAAAGAAAGATGCCAAACCTCGCCTCATACGATGGATTCTGCTACTCCAGGATTTTGACCTGGAAATTAAGGACAAGGCAGAGGCAGAAAATGTAGTGGCTGACCACCTCTCCAGGCTTACTGTGGAGAGCCAATGTGCCCCCATTGATGATGCTTTCCCTGACGAGCATCTCTTGGCCCTCTCATTGAGGCAAGCCCCTTGGTTCGCTGACATCGTCAATTATCTGGCCTCAGGAGTCATACCACATGACCTATCATCTCACCAGAAGAAGAAATTTTTCTATGAGATCAAGTCTTACTTCTGGGAGGAACCTTTCTTGTACAAGCTATGTAAAGACGGGATCTATAGGCGTTGCCTTTCTGAGGAGGAGGTCCAGAGCGTGATTTCTCATTGTCACGACTCTCCAAGTGGAGGGCACGCCAGTGCCTCCAAAACTGCAGCCCGAATACTCCAAGCTGGCTTCTTCTGGCCATCCCTTTTCAAGGATGTGTACACATATGTTCGGTCCTGCGACCGCTATCAGCGGACCGGGAACCTATCCAGGAAGAATGAAATGCCTCTCAACTTCATCCTAGAAGTGGAGATTTTCGATGTGTGGGGGATCGACTTCATGGGTCCTTTCCCATCTTCAAGTGGGTGGAGGCGGTGGCTAGTCCCACTAATGACTCCAGGGTCTTGGCGAAGCTTTTCAAGAGGATTATATTCCCACGTTTTGGAGTCTCGAGGGTCATAATCAGTGACAATGGCCCCCACTTTGTAGAGAAGAGATTGAAAGCTCTATTGAAGAAGTATGGGGTGCATCATAAATTTGGGCTTAGCTATCACCCCCAGACTAGTGGCCAAGTGGAAATCTCAGATCGTGAACTCAAGGCCATTCTGAAGAAAACAGTAGCGCGATCGCGAAAGGATTGGGTGGATAAGCTTGATGACGCTCTTTGGGCCTACCGCACGGCTTTCAAGACCCCTATAGGTACCACCCCCTTTCGCCTTATCTATGGCAAGCCTTGCCACCTCCCCGTCGAGTTGGAACATAATGCTTACTGGGCCATCAAGCACCTCAATTTCGACTTGAAGTTGGCGGGGGAGAACAGGCTGCTGCAACTGAATGAGCTGGAGGAAATTCGGTACGATGCCTATGAGAATTCGAGGCTCTATAAAGAGCGAGTTAAAAGGTGGCATGATCGGTTCATAATCCGGCGAGAGTTTCGGGAAGGTGATTTTGTTCTCCTCTTCAACTCTAGATTGAAGCTTTTTCCTGGGAAGCTTCGATTACGATGGTCGGGTCCCTTCACCGTGCTCAAGGTCTACCCTTATGGCGCTGTTGAGATTGGCATAGAAGCCACGGGGTCATTCAAAGTGAACGGTTCCCGACTTAAGCACTATATTGCTGGAGAACCAATAGAGGGCAAGGTCTCATATGACTTGCCTACTGTGGTTTCTACCTAGGTGTCATCTATGGTCAAGCTAACGACCTAAAACAAGCGCTTCTTGGGAGGCAACCCAAGTTTTATTGTTTTCAAAAAAAAAAAAAAAAAAAAAAAAAAAATGTCTGAAAAAAGGGGCAGGAACACAGAAGCAGGATACGGCACGGTGTAACCGTGCTTAACGGCACGACCGTGCCAGTCTTCTCTTTCCCCCCAAGGAACAGAGATCTAGAGATTTGGCACGACCGTGCGCTTATCTCTCTTCTCTTCCCAAACAAACAAAAAAAAACCAAAAAAAACGAAAAAGAAAAAAAAGAAAAAAAAGAAAAAAGGAAAAAAAAGAAAAAAAAAGAAAAAAAATAAAAAACACAAGGGGGTCACACGGGGGCGGCGTGCCTCTGGGCACCCCGTGACCTCTATCTTCCCACCAAAAAAGGGGGGGGGAGAACAAAGGCCGGGTAGCGAAGTGGCACGGTCAGCTCGTGCCATATGGTACGACCGTGCCGCATTAAAAATTGTCGGGTTCACGATTTCTTCTTCCTCTTCCTCCTTCCTCCTCCTTCTTCCATTCGCCTCACCTCCTCTTTCTCTCTCTACTGCGGTTTCCCTTCTCTCTCTATCCCCACTCAATCTTCCCCTTTCACCTCTCAAACTCACTCAATTTGTTGCCAAAATCTTCAACCTTTTCACCCCCATTCACTCTACCCTACCAATTCCTCCCCTTTTCATCTCACACTCCTCCAACCCCATCTCACTTTCTCTCTCTAAAACCCAACACCTCCATTGTTGAGGTTCAAGGTTGTAGAGAGCGAAACTGACCTTACTCCTGCTCTTTTCACCTCCTTGTGGGTCCAGATCTATCATTATTTCAGCAATGGGTAGAAAACGAATTGGGGAGACTTCCAAGGCTCCATCACTCCCCAAGAAATCATCTAGAGCAACCTCGTCATCTAACAGCGCCTACTGCGGCAAAAGGTACCACAGATGCTTTCTCTCTCGTATTACCTGCTAGTACTAGGGGCTTGAACTTTATTTTTGATGAGCAAAAGTCACGTTATGAGCTTTTCGCCACTCGGCATGCGAGTGAGCAGAAATTCTTTCATGCTAACTCATTACGGACTTTAGGAATGTTAGATGACATGTTAACTCTGTTTGGTCGTTTGGGTTGGTCTGAATACATTAACATGCAATATGCCTCATACGACCGATTGATGATTGAGTTTTTGAGTTCCCTGACTGTTGATTGGGATGGTAGTTACAATGGTCAGGAGGTCGCCATTTATTTTCGAATGTTTAACATTGATCACCGGATGAGTCTGAGAATGTTTAATGACCTCTTGCGACTCCCGATGGCCGATGGGCATATAGGGACGTACCCTCTTTGTGGTGACCTGATCCCATTTGGTTGAGCATCACCTGCTCCAAACGGAAAGAGTATACTAATAGGTGGGGGCGACCTAGGGTCTTTAACCCTCGACAGGCCAAGGCTGCCGACATTTGTAATGTCAACTTACGGTACCTTCAGCGCCTTACCGCTAACATTATTTTCAGCCACAACGATACCCAGAATGGGTGTCGTAAGGCTGAATTATTTATTATTTGGTGCGCCCTGTCCAGTACCCCTATTGATATGGGGGCCTTCATTATCCGCCACCTGGCGGAAGTAGCCAAACCTAGCAACCGAAACGTCCTTAGCGTTGGCAGTACCGTTACCGCCATTGCTATTGCTTTAGGCTACAGCTTGAGACTCTCTTCTCTCGAGTCTCACTTTCTGGGTGGTCACCTCGACCTCGGTACACTTCACCACATGCATATCATAGATACCCGAGGTGAAACCATTAGGTACCCCCACCATAAGACCATCCTTTTCAACCTTCCCAACTTTGAGCACACCACGGTCGCAAACAAAAGAAACTGGAATTGCGACGGGAGCATTATTAGGGCCACTGTTCTTCCTAGCGAGGAGCAGTTGGCCGCTGATCTTGACCTAGATGAGGGCGAGGAGAGTGAGGCGGGTAGTGATGAGGGTGATGACGCTCCTGAGCCCGAGGCCGAGGCCGAGGCCAGTGGTGTCCCTACCCCTTCTGAGGCCATCCCGCCTCCACCACCCCTTCACCCACCATTCACCCATCCGACGGGTGGGTCTTCCTCCTCCGCGGCCTACATGCCGCTCGACCCCACGTTTCTTCAGTCTTTCTCCACCCTCCAAATGGAGGTGACGGGTCTTAGGGAGGGTTTTAGTGGCCTGCGCCACGATATCCAGCGCATTTCTGGACACATGGATTCCATTGAGGAGGGGGTGAGTCACTTTCGCGGCTACATTGACCGCCAAGGGCAGAGGGAGATGAGACGGATACAGCGTGAGGAAGAGCGGGCGATTAGAGATGCCCGTCAGTACGAGGAGAGACGGAGGATGAACGACTTGCTTTGGCGCCAGTCCGAGTCGATTCGGCAGCTGGAGGAGCGGTTTCGCTCTTTCCCGAGCGCCCCTGCCGGCTCGTCGTCCTCCCCACCCTTTGACCAGGGCGACTCCTCCCCTTTTTACCCCTTTCCCCCGCCCTTTTGGCCTCCCCCTGGGCCCGATGGCGCCCAGTGACTGCTTTCTGTTTCCCCCTTTCCCCACTTGTTTTGTCTTTCTTTCTATCTTTTTCATTGGGGACAATGAACAGTTCAGGCATAGGGGGTGAGCTCACGAGTGTTCGGTGGTAGTTTGTGATTCGTGGTGATTTGTACATACCCATCTGTATATTGCATCCCCGCATGCATTAGCTTTCATTTCATTTTTCTATTTCTTTTTGCATGTAGGATAGCGCATATAGTTAGGTATTGCATTGTATATATATTTTTGTTTTATTTTCTAACCCTTGGCTTCAAGTGGACGTCTATTGAGTGGAGCATTACAAGACTGCGAGGTAATTCTTTCAACTCTTCTCTTCATCTATCCACTCCTGCTTAGGGTGCTTTATTGCTTTCATCTTTCCCAAAAGCACCAAAAAAAAAAAAAAAAACGGTTTTGAAAACCCCTCCTATGACGATGACCAAGGCTTTGTGGATTAGTTGGTTGACTTAGTTGTGTATGCTTGTGGGTTCTTTGTGGCACAAAAAAAATAAAAAAACAAAAAAAAATTTATATATATTTGCTTGATGATGTTGAAATTGTTGTGACCACATTGTTTAGTTTGCATTCCTATTTGCCCTTGAAACCCCCTTGTCATGAATGATTACTCCTTTCAAGTAGGATATCTTTGGGGTTGGTTGTGCTATTTGGTAGTGTGACTCGTGAGACTTTGAGACTATAGACTAATTCATCAATTTTGTCTCATTTCTTTTTCATGTGTGTCTCTTCCATAACAACATCTCTAGAACTTGGTTGGATTCTCTTTGAAATCGCATTTAGCATGCATACAGCAATAAAAATGATAGAGGCATTCATTTGTTTTTGAGCTACATAGCCAAATTGCCACCTGTTGTGTAATGTTTACCCCTTGCTTACCCCTTTGAGCCTTACCTGTTTTGTTGTGAACCTTTCCCTGCTAGCTTTTGGCCTAAGCACATCTCCTACTTTTAAGCCAAAGCCAGTAGAGCAACACTTCACTGTTTTGCGGGTAATTTTTGGGTATTGTTGTGGTTACTTTGGCATGTAATGGGATGTATCATGGTCATCATTCGAGAAACTTGCTTATTGCTACTGTGCGTGCCAATCACTCTCTTTCTTGTTCCGTTTAAAAAAAAAAAAAAAAAGATGGAAGGACAGCAAAGCTTGTTCCAGCCAAAAAAAAAAAAAACAAAAAAAAAGGGGAACAAGAACACAAAAATCAGAAATAAAAGTGTTTGGCATGTTAATCTAGTATATTCTCGATAATCCCATGGGTTTCGGGCGTGTTTGTAATCATATTGAGAGTGCGATGCAATTTGTTTAAGTGTTGGTTGCTCACTAGCTATGGCTTTTAGCTTCACATTTCCCAAACTGTTTGTCCCTCTCTTACCTGTACCCTTAGCCCCATTTCAACCCTGCAAAGTCCTCTTGATTGTTGTTGTGTATTTTGCATTTGAGCGGTGGAGAATTGAGAATTCTACCAAGCTTATGGTAGTTTGTTTCAGTGGAAGAGAGTTGAGCGAACCTATTTATATTCTAAACACATGTGAGGGAGTGCATATACTTTGTCTCCCCCCTATGAGAGTCACTACCAAGCCAACTAGCCCACTACTTGTTTAGATGCATCATGATTGGGGAGGGGGGTGATATGGTTTGACGGTGTATTAACTTGAACATGTGGTCCTCCAATGATTTGAACTGAATCTTGCAAATTGTATTTATGCCTCAAATTATTCCATTGGTTGTGCGCAACTGTGTTTGATTCGACCGATCCCCGATTGACCTTACCTGAGGAGGTGAGTTGCTAGAGGTTATCGACCCCCTTTTCTGTTCATTCATGTTCTAACCTTGCTTGGGGACAAGTAAGAGACAAGCATGGGGGAATTGATAAACCTCTATTTGACACACTTTTAGGCATGGTTTTTACCTCTTAACTCGGCAGTTTCTGGTATAATTTCGTGAGTTTAGAGGTCGATTATTCATTGTTTATCTCAAATCCACCTAAAAGTTGTGTTTTCGTGTTTACAGAAATCTGACTTGAATAAATGAGGAAAATAAGCCAATGCCGCGCTAAATTGGAGCAAAAAGGAACAATATTGAGCTAAAGTAGGCGGCACGGTGATTTCAAGTCAGGTGGCACGAGCGTGCCACCCAAAGAAGCGAAGAAACAAAAGACAGAAAAGTGGCACGGGGGACCCGTGCCTGATGGCACGACCGTGCCACTTTAGTTTCTCCCGTTTTATCGATTTGCGTGCGTTTGAATCGACAGTTTTTTGGGATTCTAATTTCTTCTCCTCTCTCGAGATAGGCGACTTCTAGGGTTCTTAGGTTTACTTTTTGTTGTTATTGAATTCAAAACTTTGGATTGGATTCCGTTCACGCCTTCGGTAGATTATTGCAGCAAATTATTCATAGTACACTTTTCTGCCCTTTCTCTTACGTTTTAATTCAGGTTTCGCACTCTTTGGCATGTTATTGTTATTGATTGAAGTTGTGATTTTGATTAGAACAATGCTTAGCGGCTAAGTTTCTTAATCTTGGATTGGGTGTAGCCCTTATGATGTGATTTCAATTGTCATTTCTAGGTTTTTGTGAATTTATGCCTAAAGCATAATTGAATTCTCACTTAGCATGCCAGGTGTTCGATGAATTGCCTGAGAGGGTTAAATTCACATTCTTTATTAGGGTTCAGGAGACTAACGAAAGTTAGGTCCTTTACTTAGAGTAGCTTTGTGAGCGGTTGAATTACTTGACACGAACGTAGTTGAGGTTTCAATCGGGAATTAAAATTACGCGATCTTGTGGTCTTGAGATTCTAGTTTCATGAAAATAGATAACTAGAGTAACCTGACCAGTCTAATGACCTTTGAAAGAAGGCGTAGATGCTTTTAATTAGTAATCATTCCATTTCAATTATCTTACGGGCAGATTCACATAGCTTAGTTTACTTTCCAAGGAACATCATAGTGTGGTGAACCCCAATCCAGGATTCTCTTCATAATTGATTTAGACCCAATAGAAATAGAATCAGTTAAGCTCACTCCATTAGACTTAAGCCTAGATTAAGTGTTAAAGGCTGATTCGGTGATTGAAACCAAGTTCCCTGCGGATACGACCCGTACTTGCCTTTGCTGGCTACAACCGGCACCGTACACTTGCGGTACATTTTTAACACAACAGGTAGCGGATAGCTGTTCAAGTAGTGGATAGCATTTCTAATTTAGCTGTTAGCGGATAGCTATTTAGAAGAGCAGTTGAATAAAATGTGTTTGGTAAATTTAGCTGTTAGATTAGCTGATTAGTGTAAATTGATATAAAAGGATATAGATAATTTTCAAATATAAAATTTCCAAAGGGTAATTTTTGGTAAAAAAATATGAAACACTACTTTTGAATGTAAAACGTTAATACTATTAGTTTTTCAAAAACGCTACTTAAAACGCTAAACGCTACTTAAAATGCTAGTCAAAATACTACGTTACCGAATACTAAAAATTGCGTAATGAGTGTATTAACTTAGTCAAAACGCCAAACGCTACCCAAAACGCTGTTGCCGAATACGCCCTAACTGTCCTTGATGAAAACCAGGATATTGATCACTATCTTGAAAATGTTAAATTATCAAGCAATTCAAAGAAATTTTAAAAGATTGCTCTCCTCCGCTAGAGTATCTAGAAATATAGGAATAATGTTGTCTATAGTAATGAGATTTTCAACCTGTTCGATTGCTTAATAGGTATAAGAAAAGCTATGCTAAATGGCGAATCCAATTATCTTGTATATTGGTTGATGAATACTTCAAGGGGTCTCCTTCTCCCCTTTCCACCTCCAACCATTTTGTGAGGTGGTACTCTCCTCAACCAGGATTCGTCAAGATCAACTTGGACGGGTCATTCAACTAGTTTTTAGTATGCAGCTTTATTATATGAGATTGAACGGGCAAATTAATCAAAGCAGGAGTAGCAAATTATATAGACACATCAATTCTGGTGGTAGAAGCAAGAACATGAATAGATGGGGTTAACATAGCAGTTCAAGCAGGGTTCAACAAAATCATTATTGAAGGTGGTAATCTTATCGTAATCCAAGCATTGAAAAGCAATATGCAAGTTCATGGCAAATTTCCAATATCATCAAAGACGTCCAAACATGGTAAAATCAAGACATGCAAGCTACTATCAAACACATTTTTCGACAGGCAAATATGGCAATAGATTGACTATCAAAATTTGGACATTCGATCATCAATTTCTTCTCATTAGATTGTTGTTTTTCTCGAATTCTTTGGAAAATTATTTCTGATAATATAGTTGGATGTACTCTTGTAAAACGAGGCACCTAACATTTCTATTTAAAACTTACCTTTGTAAAAAAATAAAAAAAGCCCACCGCCCCTAAACAAATGGCTACTGGTTAAAGGAGGATATAGTTAGTGCTAAAACAATTTAAAAATAATTTCTATAAATAAAGCACTAAGAAAACCAAGAGATCAAATCAAGTGTAGTGGACCACAATAATATGATTAACAGTAAAAAGAGGATATAGTTAGTGCTAATACAATTCAAAAATAATTTCTATAAATAAAGCACCAAGAAAACCAAGAGAGATCAAATCAAGTGTAGTGGACCACAATAATATGATTAACAGTAAAAAGAGGATATAGTTAGTGCTAATACAATTCAAAAATAATTTCTATAAATAAAGCACCAAGAAAACCAAGAGAGATCAAATCAAGTGTAGTGGACCACAATAATATGATTAACAGTAAAAAGAGGATATAGTTAGTGCTAATACAATTCAAAAATAATTTCTATAAATAAAGCACCAAGAAAACCAAGAGATCAAATCAAGTCTAGTGGGCCACAATAATATTATAAACCAACATAGGTTAGCTCAAGCACGGTAATACTTACCTTTTTAACAGGGTCTCAAATGCAAGTATTGCTAACGTAGAAAATAAATAATGTGAGAGTTTAACCCTTACTGGTTAACAATAATTCAACTCTACATATATAAAAAATCAAGGATTCTAGAGAAAAAACAAGCAATTACGGTTTAGTGGAAAGTTTGTTCATGAAGTAAGTGCCATTATATCATTTGCAGATCACATTCCATAGTGCAACTTCTCATTATATTACTGGTAGGTTAGGAAGATAAATGAAGGTTACTCCTATATAGTTTGCCACGTCGTGTAAGGCTCTGTTCTTTTCGTGGGTCAATCCACATTTACCAACCTCAATCCACTTCAACCTACTTCAACCTATTTCAACCTACTTTAACCCACCTGAAAAAAAAATACCAACTTCAACCCACTTCAACCTACTTCAACCTACTTCAACCCATTTCAACCAAATTTAACCCACCCCTTCATAATTTTAATAATTTGTAAAGTATCATATGGGATTTAGGGCCTGTTGTTTTCGTGAGTACATTGGGTGGGAAAAATGATGAAGTCGGTTGAAGTAGGTTGAGGTAGGTTGAGGTAAGCTGAAGTTGGTATTTTTTTTTTTGAGTTGGGTTGAAATAGGTTGAACTAGATTGAAGTGGGTTGATGTAGGTTGAAGTACATTGAAGTTGGTTTATTTTGTATGTGGTGGATTGAAGTGGGTTAAAATAACGAGAATGTAACTAATGTGTGATAATTTATGAAATTATCGAAATTTGTGAAATTTATGCTCATACTTTTATATTTTTTTTATTTTTTATTGTTTATTATTTATGCTCATACCAAAACATTAGCTGATTCCGTGTAACTTATAACCTAAATTACATTATCAAAGCGAATGTTTAGACCGAATAAAACACGTATATATACTCAATAAGTTATCGGTCAGTGTTTTGGGGGGTTGATGGTGGCTCATGAGTTTGCAATAACTAATGAAATATTCTAAGCAGATTAACTTGAAATTGCAACTTCCATATGTAAAATTATGAGTCCTCATTTGTGTCTAAATTTTGGACAGTGTCCCCGTGTCCTAAAATTAGAGCTTTGACGAGTCGAACACTCGGATCCGTACTTGTATCCTACACCCCATGCCCGAGTCCATGTTAACACATCCAGTTGTTCACCAACGAACTGCTAGATACAAGACAAGGCCTCAAGAAGAAGAAATTGGACGAGCATGTTCAGTTTGCAAGGGGTCGTTGTGAAAAGGGCCTGGCCATTGATATTGGCAAGGTAGCATTAACCACCTCACTTAACCTATTATCGAACACATTCTTCTCACAGGATTTTTCTAGCTATGATTCCTCAGTTTTGGAGGAGCTTAAGGATCTTGCTTGGCGCACGTTGGAAGAGGATGCGAGGCCAAATGTGCCGGATTGTTCCCCATTGCTTAGGCCCTTAGATTTGCAAGGGGTAGGAAAAAGGCAGCTCTGTACTTTCTCAATATGATGGGATTTTTTGAAAGAATTATTGATGAAATTAAGGGATCAGACAGGAGCTAAGGATGATATTCTGGACACTCTGCTCAAGCGTGTCGAAGAAAAGGAGCTCACCCTTGATGATGTCAAACATTTGCTGGTGGTAAGTTTGTTTCCCTATTTAATTTTGGCAGGTGCTTAGCTGCAATGAACTCTTTCTGATTTGGATTTATGTGGGTGATGGCAATACGAAGCTAAAGCTGATCCTTATCAATGAAAGATCGAGAAGAAAATTTCATTGAAGAATAATAACAAACACCTTGAGGGCACAAAAGAAAAGAACAAATGTGTGTGTGAGAGGGAGTGTGGAATCTTTATGAGAATTCAATTGACAACTAACATAAGATGCCAGATAATCAGGACGTTCTGGCAGCCATGATTCCTGATCTGTTTTCCTAATCGGCAAATTAGTATTTTCTCCAGAGAGCATTCTCTATCTATCAAACACAGCCTCTGATATGACCATTATTACATTAACAAAAAAGCACTTATTATTTCAAAAAAATAAATATTAGAATTTGATTGTTTACAACATTGTTGAGGGTTATTTCAAGAAGTTTTGATGATGTTTATGAACCTTTCTTCCTGTTTTTCTTGTTTTTCGAAGAGAGGGAGCATACTATAATGCATTGTTGATGCACCTCCTTGAATATCAGCACCTGTTTGTCACAGAAACTGATACAACTTCCGATGCATTGGAACGGCAAATGACTGAATTACTATGCCATCCAATAAAGATGATGAAAGCACAAATTGAAATCGATCAAGTTTTAGGCAAGGATCAACCAAGGTCAATCCAAGAATCTGATGTCATAAATCTACCTTACACTCCAGCAGTAGTGAAAGAGAAATTGAGATTGCATCCACCAGCCTCATTTTTACTACTCCACAAGATTGAAAGCGATGTACAACTATGTGGATATTATGTGACAAAAATTCTACAAGCATGGGTGAATGGATGGTCTATTGGCTGAGATCCGAGTGTCTGGGAAAATCCCGAATCATTTATGCCAGCAAGGTTCTTGGTATGGAGAGTGAAATTGATTTCAAGAGTCGAAATTTCAAGGTCATACTCTTTGAAGCAGGAAGAAGGATGTGTCCTACGATGCCACGAGGTCATAGGATGGCACACCTAATGTTGGCAACTCTTCTACATTCATTCAATTGGAAGCTTGATCATGCCCTAAAACCAGAAGATGTGGACATGGAAGAAAAGTTTCGAACGACATTGCAAAAAGTTCAGCCACTTCAAGCCCTCCCACTTCCCAGATGAGTGTGTTTGAGTGCTTCTACTTCTTGTTCGTATCAGAGGGCTTCACTTTCCCTAACTTGAACTGCTTGGAAAATTAAACTTGTCATGCTATTGAATTAGTGTGTGTCATTATACCTAAGACTGTATGGCAGTAAGCCTGGATATGTCTAGATGAACAAGCTAGATCATTTTTGAGAAACATGTATTGGTATATTTTAATAACAATTTGAGCACAGAAAAATAGATATTTTCAATAATGATTACAAATCTAGGTGTGGAAAGTAGGCCACTTACAATTAATGTTCTGTCACGCTAATGACGCAATCAATAGTATATTACTACTATTGAATTATTTACGTAACACACCTATCATCTCTTCTGATTTGGTTCGCCTTCTTGGAGTATCCTCATTAAATTGGAGGATATTAAAACTTTTAATTTTATGTATCCAGCAACCTAGTACAAGTACCTAGTTATCTAGCACAACTTTTTTTCTTCCACAAATTATTAAGTGGGATCATTTGTATTAAAATTTTATATAAATTGAATTTTAAATAAATAAGTCATATATATAAGTTTAAATGATATTTGAATTCAAAATCTATTGACAATGAGTGAAGTAATCACAAACTTATAGGTCTATTCTTTTCATTGGAAAATATTGGTTGGCAAATGAATGAGGTTGGTTGAGATTAGCAGAAGTGGGTTGAAGTAAGTTGAAGTTGTATTTTTTTATTGAATTTGATTGAAGTGGGTTGAAGCTGATTGAAGTATGTGGGTTGAAGTGGGTTGAATTTTTTTAGTATGAAGGATAGAAATGGGTTAAAATAGTAGGCAGTGGGTTGAAGTTGGTATTTTTTTTATTGAAGTTCATGAAGTGGGTTCAAATGGGTTGAGGTTGGTAAATTTGGATTTACCTACGAAAAGAACAGAGCCTATATACATGCTCAAACTCTTAATTTTATTCATGCGGGACAGTACCACTTTCATATTCTTCATACGCCCCCTCACATATGGACTACTGACAAGGCCGGACACGTGGCATGCTCCCTATAGGGGACAGTCGCGAACTAAGATCGAGTACAACCTTGGCTTTGATACAATGTCAAATTCTTATATCAATTGGGTTTTAAACAAATAACTCATGTATATAAGCTCAAATGAAGTTCCGCCCAAAATCAATTAACAATAGGTAGAATAACTCAAAAACTTATATACGTGCTTAAACTCTTTAATTTTGTCAATGTGGTATAATATCAACTTTTATATTCTTGACAATTTCACATTAGAATTATTGGATTGTGGGAGGAGAAGAATGCTCAGGGAGAAGAGAGAGAATTTCCATTGATGTACTGTAGTTACATGATGAATACATCAAGTTGAGAGAAAAGAGAAAATACAGAGCCTTATGTTACAAAAGACTATGTCAGCTCAGCAACAGAATGCTAACTAGCTAATTGCCTGCCTAACTGACTGGTATATATCTAACACCCCCCTTCAAGTTAGTAGGTGCTCGGGCCCCCAATTTGGTAACAATGTCATGATGAAGGGGTCCTGGCAAGGACTTAGTGAGCACATCAGCTAACTGGTGCTTGGTAGAAACACAGCTGAAAGAAATGAGGCCATCCAGTAACTTTTCCCGCACAAAGTGGCAGTTAATTTTAATGTGTTTGGTTCTCTTATGGAACACGAGGTTTTTAGCTATGTAGATAGCAGCTTGGCTATCACACTTGGCTGGAACTGGTGTAACTGAATCAATGGTGAATTCAGTGAGTAAACGAGTCAGCCATGCTAATTAAGCAACTAATCTTCTCAGACTTCTATACTCTGCTTCCGCGGAAGACAAGACAACAGTACCTTGTTTCTTGGATTTCCAAGAGATGAGGCTTTTCCCAAAAAATAGTATGATCTTAGTATTTATGCAGTAATATGCCAAGGTCTAGTTGACCTTTAAGATACCTCATAACAAGCTGGGCAGCCTGGTAATGAGATGTCTTGGGGGCTTGCATAAACTGGCTGAGATGTTATACTGCAAAGGCCAGATCAGGTCTGGTGTTTGTGAGAAAGTTTAGCTTGCTAACTATCTTCCGATATAAAGTGGGATCATGAAACATATCACCATCATCTGCCTGTAGATTGACTCCATGTCTGGAAGACATGTAACTGGACTGACATAAGGATCCCCAAACTGAGCAAGCATTTCTTTGACAAACTTCCTTTGTGTGAGCACCAGTCCTGATGATGTTGATAAGACTTCTAGGCCAAGGAAATAATGAGCAAGCCCCAATTCTTTGATTTTAAAAGTTTTATCTATGTAAGCCTTTAGGTTTTGGATTTCATTCCCATCATTGCCAGTGAGGAGAATGTCATCCACATAAACTGCTAAAAACACAGCTGAGTGAGGTGTTTTCTTATAAAACAAAGAGTAATCATTTGAGGAATGGAGATATCCTTTGGCATACAGAACTTCAGTGAGTTTCGCATACCACTGTTTGGATTCTTGTTTCAGTCCATAAAAGGGACTTCTTTAATCTACAAACTGCATGAGGAATGGTGGAGTTAATACCAGCAGGGAGTTTCATATAAATCTCTTCATGTAAGTCTCCATAAAGAAAGGCATTAATTACATCTGGCTGATATAATTGTCAACCTTTCTTAACTGCAACTGATATTAATGCCCTAATTGTAGTGAGTTTGACAATAGGCGGGAAGGTTTCTGTGTAATCTATCCCTGGCCTCTAGGTAAAAAATTTAATTACCAGCCTTGCCTTTAGTCGTTCAATGCTTCCATCAGCTCTATATTTAACTTTATAAACCCATTTGCAATCGATGGGTTTCTTTCCGTGGGGAAGGGAGACAATATCCCAGGTATTGTTTGTATTTAAAAAGCTGCTATTTCCTTTTGCATGGCACTCTGCCATTCTGGATGCTTTGCTGCCTCCTCATAACTTTCTGGTTCAGCAATGTCAGTCCCAATTGGATGTGCTATTGCTGAAGCACATTCATTGTTTTGCTCACAAAAGTTGGTTAGGTACAAAAGCAATGAGAATAATTCTGTTGGGTAGTGATACAACAGACATAATCTTGCAAATGAGATGACAATTTATGTGCTCTTGTAGACCTCTTTGGCTGTTCTGGAATAGGTGAACCAGTGTTCTGACCAAGTGTCTCAGCCTGATCATTTTGGGCCTCTGTAGGAACTTCAGTGAAGACATGTGGAGTGGGATCGTCATCTTCAAAATTTGCCTGGTAATTGAGAAATAATCCAGTGGATGAGTGTTGATGATTTTTAGCAAATGGAAAACTGGTTTCATATATGGAATATTACATCCCTGGATTCGATGAGTTTGTATGACTCCAAGTCCATTACTCTATAGGCCTTTTTGCCAAAAACATAACCCAAGAAGACACACGGCTTAGCCCTTGGCTGAAATTTGTCTCTTCCAGTCTTCCTTGCTTTTGAGTGGATGCAAAGCACAAACACCCAAAAGTTCTCAAGCGCCTATAGCTAGGTGCTTTCTTATGAAGCAATTTCAAAGGTGTTTTGCCCTGTAGTATCTTAGTGGGCATTCTGTTTATTAAATATGTGGCTGTGAGAACACGGTCTCGCCGGAATCTCAAAGGCAATTGTGACTGAAACATTAATGCTCTAGAGACCTCAAGTAGATGTTTGTGTTTTCTCTCAACTATCCCATTTTGTTGGGGCATTTATGCACAGATTGTTTGGTGCATAATGCCATGATGCACAGAGAAACTCAATATGTCATTGCTTTTGCTCAGTTCCAATGCATTGTCAGATCTAATGACTTTAATGCAGGCACTAAACTGAGTTTTAAACATCAGAACAAAGGTTTTCAGCACTAAGGCTGCCTCATCTTTAGTCACCACTGGAAAAGTCATCTACAGTAGTCAGGAAATATCTTTGCCCTTCATGAGTTTTGGCATGATATGGGCCCCATGTGTCAACATGAATAAGCTTAAAAATACGGGTAATGGAAATATGACTCGTAGGGAGAGGCAATCTGTGTTGCTTGGCTTTAGGACACACATCACAAATAAAGTCTTTGCTTTTATTAAGTAAAGAGCTGACATCAGAAACAAATTTCATTTTTCCATCAGACATATGACCAAGCCTTCTATTCCAAACATCAAAAGTAAGACCACAAGCAAGTTTATGACAACTCTTTACACCTTCTTTACCAAGACTCTGTGCAGCAACCTCAGCACATCCTGCAGTAGCACCTCTGAATCTATCTTCCAGGTTCCAAGCTTGTGCTAAATCTTTGTCCAAAATATATAATCCCATGTGATCTTTACCAATGACCAATGGCCTCTTCAGAGAAGGGGCCTGTATTGTACAGTTAGATTCAGTAAACTGTACTATACATTTCAATTGCTTACATAGTCTCTTGATGGACAATAGATTAATTTGAAGTGAGGCACATGCAGCACATTGTTTAGCACTAGTTCAGGGTTCAGTTTAAGTTTACCCTCGTGAGTTACTTTGACCCTTGCTCCATTACGTAAGTTTACCATAATGGGATTGGTTAAAGCACTCAGATCATGCAATATATCTTGTTTGGAGCTCATATGCTCACTGGCTCTAGAATCAAGGATCCGCATGTCTTAACTCAATGCACAAAAATTGTGAATGACATTAAGAGCATAGCATATACCTGCCATGTAAGCTGCTACGGCAGACGCATCCATGGTTTTTGCATTAGTATTTGTTATCAAATTGGAGATAAACTATATAAGTTGCTGTGATTGTTCTTGACTTAATCTAGGAATTGTGGCAACAGATGGAGCTGTTGCTTTGGAGTCAAATGTTTCAGCTGATGGACTTTCATTTTCACCCCAAGCATTGCTTGCACCTCTGTAGCTTTGTTTATTGTAGTTTGAACTTCTCCCCCCTTGTTTCCAGTGCTATTGTTGGTCCCAGGGTGACCATGGATCTTGTAGCATTTGTCAATTGTGTGCCCACTCCTCTTACAGTGATCACAAGACAGTTGTGATCTCCTATTGTCTATTCTCCTAGGCCCAACAAACATCGAGTTGTTTCCACTAGTCTTTGCACTGAAAGAGGTTCCCTTATATTGGAAAGGACTGCTTGTTTTAACTTCTCTTTGCCTTTCTTCTTGAATGAGTAATGAATAAATTTGACTTAATGATGGGAGTGGAGTCATCATGAGAATACTACCTCGAACTGCTGTATAGCTTTTATTCAACCCCGTGAAAAATTGGATGATCTTCTGTTCCTCTAAGTATGCTTGCAGTTTCTCATTAATATCACATTTACACTTCTTACACCCACAGCTAGGCATACTGTTGGCTACTAAGAATTCATCCTAGACTCTCTTGGCTTTATTAAAGTATGATGCTATATCCAAGTCACCTTGTGAAATACAACTCACCTCCTTCCGAGCCTGAAAAAGTCTAGCCTTATTGGAATGTCCATATTGTTCATTCAGTTCCTTCTACATCTGGCTTGCCGTTTCGCAAAAAATAACACTATCTCAAATGCTTTTGTGTACAGAATTAAGTAGCCAAGACAAGACCATGTCATTGCACCGTTGCCAACAAGGAAGAAGAGGAGAGGATGCATCAGGTTTGGTATGTGTACCTTCAATGAAATCAATTTTATGTTTGGTCAAGAGAGCAATTTTTACAGATCTTTTCCAAATGTCGAAGTCTTCTCCGCTAAAAATGTCTGCAACCAAAGTTTGACCTAGATGATCCGAAGAATGCAAGAAGAGAGGATCTGAGGGTTCAATCTATATACTCTGTTTGTTCCAGCGGCCGCCATCGCATAAGTTCTCATATAAAGATGGATATGGATCTGGATATGAATTAAGGAGTACTGAATCGCCGAATTAGGGTTCGAGCGATTGATAGAACAAATCAATCGTTCAAGAAACAAAAATAAGGCTAAAGTGCTTGAAAAATGTATAGATTGATAGAGGAGAGAGAAAACAAAGATCACAATCTGCTCTGATACCATATTGGATTGTGGGAGGAGAAGAATGCTCAAGTAGAAGAGAGAAAATCTCCATTAATGTACTGTGATTACATGATGAATACATCAACTAGAGAGGAGAGAGAAAATAAAAGGTCTTATGCTATTTATACTATCTCTATCCACTCATTTCTCCCCGAAGTTTGTTACAACAAACTATGCCAGCTCAGCAACAGAATGCTGACTAGCTAACTACCTGCCCAACTGACTGGTATATATCTAACAAGAATTATGATGAGACAAAAGAATGACTTTTTACAGATTTTGAAATCAGTAGTAGTTTAAGCTAAAGTGGCTTCTTAATTCAGAGTTATTATTAATTAAAGGTGGGCAAAAGTGTCCATCTCACAACAAGCACGTTTAACTGTGAAGTTCTTAAGAGTGAGCTTCCTGAAAAGGAAGGTTCACCTTTACTGATATAAGTAGTCGCATCAATTCCTTTAAGCCACTTACAGAGTGTTTTATATATATAGGTTGAGTGATGATATATGTCTTATAGCAAGACACACTTAAATGTCTTGCCTCATCATTAATTACTATGTTTTATAGTTCAAAATTACTATATTTTTAATGATTACATTTAATTATTAATTACTAAACTTAAATATTTGTCGGCTACGCCGATGAAGTATTAAATGACACACTAATCGATATCAACCCCATTCGGAAGGGCATATGATATGTATATGTTTAGAAATGTGATAAATTATAGATAAAGAAAATAATTTTACACAACTTATAAGTTGTAATATGTTTCCACTATTAGATCATACCATTTTTTCCAATTTAAAAGCATTATGATATGATTTTAGATCAAACAAGACATTTAAAAAGTGTGTTGTAGCAAGACACTTATCATTTTGCATATAGGTCAGCGGCTAGCAGTGTTTGAGAGTGGTTATCATGTATGACGCTCTAAGAGCAATTCCTATAAAGGGGAATAATTGATACAGGTATGTTCTAAGAGCAATTTCCATACCGAGAAAATTCACAGAAGAACTGTCACTTAAATTCAATATCAATTCTTATTCATAATTTGTGTTCTTCAATTACATAAAGGGGTTTATATAACCAAGAGGCCAACTAGTATTAGAAAACCTAAATAATAAGATATAAACCAGAAAAGTATAAAAATATATAACTTAATATTATCCTAATAGACTAGGAAACTAGATCTTAATAAAATATCACTAAATATTCTTATTTTGACTATCCTAAAATTTGCTTAAAATTAACCTATGAAATTAATTAAAAATTACAAAAGATCTCCAATATCAAAATAGTCTAATTTCCTAATTCTTTTTACCAATTCTTTACTCTTATTCTGCATCATTCTCCCCCGGTTGAAAAAAACTCGTCCTCGAGTTTTGAAATGAAAAGGAGCAGGAGAAGAATGCAAAAAAAAATGATTTAAAGTCATTGCACTTTTGTCAAAACTCCAGCCTTAGCATCTTCTCCAGCATGAAGCACCATGCCAAAAATGGATATGGAGTTTTTTTTCTCGAAGACGTAATCATGGATAAAAAATTCAGCATGCTCAGCATGTATGTGACTTGCTTGATCCATATTGGATTCTCTTTGCTTGTGGTCAGATTCTTGAACGTCCAGTAAAAATTCACGAGGGATATTAAAAAAGTTATTTCCTAATGTCTTTGACTCTTCGTTCACTTGTACTGGTGATTATATGTCCCCTTTATCAGTTCCCTGAGTAAAAGTTTCAGCATTGCTATCTCCAATGAACATCCCCTCATTGTGAACTTCATTTCCATATGACTCATAGCCACCGACTTCGACTTCGTGATTCATAGCACAAGCGCTGATATCCGAAAGTTGACCATGCTCTTGTACTTAATTAGATTTCTCCTTTCATATACTCATCTTCAAGAGTCTCCTCTTTCTTGTCCTTAATGATAAATCCGCTATTATGAGCATCATAACATATTGAATTCGAATCTGTCTCATTCAAATAAGAACTTGGTTGCCTCGTAGAAGACCTTAGAGATCACTCTCTATATTCTCTAAGGGGAAGTTGCCATGATATTAAAGGAGTTCTAGGAGGCTTATAATCAAGCTTATACCTAGGAATGTAAGGCTTACACCCACAAATAAACTCACTAGCAAAATAAAGATCTAACTCGCAACATCCTTCATAACTCTGACAGCCTTGAAGCAAGCAAAAAGCATTTATAGCATCTTCGGGTGAATAAAAATTTACCCGAGCATGAACATTACCCATTGTCCGAAATCTGACAATGTGTTCTACAACCCCGCAAGGAGAGAAAATGCAGTATAGAACATTAGTTGTAATGGGAAGTTCTTTATCGCGAATAATCACAAATAGTGCTCGATGATGTCTGTCACACCAACCCATGGCTGCTGTATGCAACAATCTTTAATCAAACTGTGGAGACGTGATCAAATAGTAAGAACGTCTATGACAGCAGTCATGAAGAGATGTTGGCAGTGTTAGATCTCAGCAGCAATGACATTAATAGTGCTGAAAGCTAGTGAATTGGGCTAGACGATGGGACAAGAGAGTTTCGCAAATTAGATTCTTTTTTTTGGGTGGCTGATTTGAGAAACAAAGGATCGGAAGCAAAGAGAAAATTGACAATGGCTGAGATAGGATCGGGTAGCTCTGATACCAAATTGATGTAGGACGCTCAAGAGTAATTCCCACAAAGGGGAATAATTGATGTAGGACGCTCTAAAAGCAATTCCCACACCGAGAAAATTCACAGAAGAACTTTCACGTAAATTCAATATCAATTCTTATTAGGGCTGGCAAAAATCTATCTGACCCGATTACCCGAATTCGTCCGAACTGGAAAAAATCGAGTACGGTTACAAAATTTATGTCCGAATTTAAAATTCGGACAACCGGTCATGTCTGAATTTAAATCCAGATTAGGTTCGGGTTTGAGCATTAGAGTTCAGGTGGTCCGGATTTTTGAACCATTTCGGGTTCGGACAAATTCGGACAATCAGATAACCGGGTTCGGACATCGGACGACTACGTTTATGTGTAATTTTAGTCCAAATTCTTTATAAAATTTTATAAAAACAATTTCGAACAACCGGGTTCGGTACTAAAAAATTAGTTTCGAGTTCGGTCACACAAAATTTCGGTCTGAATGTCCTAAAATCGTAACACAAATTCGGAGTTTCGGACAACCGGGTCCAGACATCGGACATTTGGGTCCAGGTCCGGATCTGGCCCGTGCGTCCAATTTATAATCAGGACAGGGTCTGGGTATGAAGTTTTTGTCCGAATGTCCGATTTGTTCGAACCCGAATCGACTGGAGCCCGAATTTTTGCCAACCGTAATTCTTATTTATAATCTGCCTTCTTCAATTACAAAAAGGAGTTTATATAACCAAGAGGCTAACTAGTATTAGGAAACCTAAATAATAAGATATAAACTAGAAAAGGATAAAATTATATAACCTAATAGTATCCTAATAGATTAGGAAACTAAATCTTAACAAAATATCACTAAATATTTTTATTTCGGCTATCCTAAAATATACTTAAAAATAATTTACAAAGTTAATTAAAAATTACAAAAGATCTCCAATATCAAAATATTTTAATTTTCTAAATCTTTTTATCAATTTTTTACTCTTATCCTGTATTAGATTACAAATAGTTCAAAGGTTGATGGTGGTTACAAAAAGGTGAAACGAACAGACCCTTAATGATTTCAATGCATCAGGGGGTCATGTTGCCAAGGTTCCCCTACAGCTTTGTCCCCTAAACGAACTTTTCGAGAAAGCCTGCGATTTGCCATATCGTTGATGCCATTTTTCTCCAAAGTAGGTTTGATCATCCAAGTAAGAGAATCTAACGTTATATATGGGCATCTCCTCCCAAGAAATGGCAAAAAAACCAAAAGCTCATCTTGCATCAATGGATTACTACACTATATCGCTGGTAGTCCTCCCCATTATTATCTATGTCCTCCACTACTTCCTCAAAAAGTCACCTAAAACCAAGCTTCCTCCAGGACCAAAACCATGGCCAATCATAGGCAACATCCACCTCCTTGGCTCCAAGCCTCACCGCTCTGTCGCCGAGCTCTCCAAGATTTATGGACCCTTAATGAGCCTCAGGCTCGGGAGCATCACCACAATAGTGATATCATCCCCCGATGTAGCCAAAGAAATGTTCCTAAAACATGACTTGGCCTTTTCTTCTAGACAAATCCCAGATGCTTTCCGGATAGCAGGCCATGACAAGCTCTCCGTTGGGTGGCTCCCCGTGTGCCCCAAATGGCGAGATCTCAGGAAAGTCTTGGCCATCCAGTTGTTCACCAACCAACAGCTCCATGCGAGTCAGGGCCTTAGGAAGAAGAAAGTGGATGACCTTGTTCAGTTTCTGAAGGGGCGCTCTGAAAAGGGTCTAGCCATTGATATTGGCAAGGCCGTGTCAACCACCTCACTCAACTTATTATCAAATACATTTTTTTCAATGGACTTTTCTAGCTATGAGTCTTCAGTTTCAGGGGAGGTTAAGGATCTTGCTTGGCATCTGTTGGAAGAGGGCGCGAGGCCAAATGTGTCGGATTTTTTCCCATTGCTTAGGCCTTTGGATTTGCAAGGGGTGAGAAGAAGGCAGACTATGTACTTCCACAAAATGATGGGATTTTTTGAGAGAATTATTGATGAAAGATTGAGGGATCAAACAGGTGCAAATGAAGATGTTCTAGGCACTCTACTCAAGCTTGTCAAGGAAGATGAGCTGACCCTTGACGATATCAAACATCTGCTGATTGTAAGTTTGTTTTCCTACTGAATTTTTTCAATGGTTTAGCGGCAGTTATGTTTTCTTTGTTTAGATTTACGTGGGGGAAGCCAATCTGAAGTGCCAGGTTTGAGCACATCAACAATTAAGAACTTTCGAGATAGGGCACCATTTAACTCTAACATAAGTTGCCTGTCAAAGAAAATTTGAATACCGTTAATTACAAAAAAAGGGGTTGAAATTTGAATAACCATAAAGGCTTTTTTAAAGAAAATTTGATGATGGTTATGAAGCTGGTTTTTTATTTCTCAACTACGTTTCTCCTTGAATTAATACCAGGACTTGTTTATAGCGGGAACAGATACAACTTCCAATGTATTGCAATGGGCAATGACTGAATTACTACGCCATCCAGAAAAAATGACAAAAGCACAAGCTGAAATCGATCAAGTCCTAAGCGAAGGTCAAGCAAGGTCAATTGAAGAATCTGACATCTCAAATTTGCCTTGCGTACAAGCAATAGTGAAAGAAACATTGAGGTTGTATCCACCAGTCCCCTTTTTGGTACCCCATAAGGCTGACTGTGAGGTACAATTATGTGGCTACCATGTGCCAAAAAATGCACAAGTCTGGGTGAATCTATGGTGCCTCAACCGTGATCCAAGTGTTTGGATAAACCCCGAATCATTTATGCCAGAAAGGTTCTTGGAGAGTGAAATTGATTTCAAAGGCCGAAATTTTGAACTCATGCCCTTCGGAACAGGAAGGAGGATGTGTCCTGGAATGCCGCTAGCTCATAGGATGGCACATCTAATGTTGGCAACTCTTCTTCATTCATTCAATTGGAAGCTTGATGGTCAGTTAAATGCAGAAGGCATAGATATCGAAGAAATGTTCGGGATTACGTTGGCAAAAGCTCAGCCACTTGAAGCTATCCCACTCTCAAGATGGCTTTGATTTCTACATGGGGAGTGTTTTGGCTTTATCGTTGTTATGGCACAGGCTTTTTAGTTTTGATTGCTATGGGAGTGCTTAAAAGGTCTAAGATTTCTATGTAGCTGGTTTGTTGTTTTTTTCGCACTTGTGTTGCACAATCACTTGTATATTCAGGCTTTTTCCCATCCTAATTATCGAAAAAAAAAGCTCTAAGACTATTTGATAAGGTAACTGTAGGTCTAAATATTTGCTTACTTTAGTCTTTGATAAGCATCTTCGTGTAATAAATATGAATCTATTTGACCCACAACATATCATGCTTTGGCTCAATGGCCAGAAATGTATCTCTGGTTAAGGAGCTAATTTAAGCAATTAGATGGAGAAGGTAACTAGCTAGGAAAATAATCCAATAGACATAATAACAAAGACCTTGAAGGCATATAAGAAAGGAACAAATAATCGTTGATTATTATAGGCATGCAAATGAAATAGACCAGAGCATGGTCAGGGATCACATCTGAAAACATTTAAGACCTTTCGTAAGTGGAGGGGGGGGGGTATCCTCCAAATATAACGTGGATACGGCAAGAAAGCGAATCAAGCCACCAGAGATTACAGTTGTATTACGTTTACGTACATAATTAATTCAGTGGTACTAATGCACTATTGATCGCGTCATTAGCCTAATAGAACAATAATTGTCGCTTAAGCAAGTGGCCTACTTTCCATGTTACCCTCCACACGTAACAAGCCAACAAAATTTTCATTAGACGATTTTTTGTTTAAAAAAAGGGAGCTCTGAAATATATCTGATATTATTAATCACTTAGTTTCGTACTTATTATCGAAAATATCTATTTTTATGTGCTCATATTATTATTAAAATATATCAATACAGGTTGATTTGAGTGGTTTGACACTTGTTCTCAGGTTTCATATTTGAGTCTTGTGAATGGAGAAAATCTGCGAGGGAAGAGTTCTACATTTTATTGAGCCAACAGTAGCTCAACTCCAAAGACACAAAAAAAAAAAATTATTATCAAAAGATACTTTTCTAACAACATAACATTATTTTTATTGATTAAAAACTCATTTTAATAATGTAAACTCATTTAGTATTATTCAATTTCACATATCACCTAAAAGTTGACTATCAACGTGGAATGCAAGGAGTTTATAATTTACGAGTCAAACATAAACGCCTCATTTCATAATATAAGCATTTTCTCCTAATACATTGCAACAAAACCAGGTCAAGAAAACCTTATCCTACAAGCTTCAACAATGGAATGTTACTCCATATCAATTTTGCTCATCCCCATAATCCTCATTTTCACCCTTCATCACTTGCTCAAAAACTCCCCTAAAACCAAGCTTCCTCCAGGACCAAAACCATGGCCAATCATAGGCAACATCCACCTCCTCGGCTCCAAGCCACACCGCTCTGTGGCGGACCTCTCCAAGACTTATGGACCCTTGATGACCCTCAGGCTTGGGAGCATCACCACGATAGTCATATCATCTCCGGATGTAGCCAAGGAAATGTTCCTAAAACACGACATGGACTTTGCCTCTAGGCAAATCCCGGACTCTGCTTGGGCTGTAGACCATGCCAAGTTCTCAATGGCGTGGCTCCCTGTATGTCCCAAATGGCGGGAGATCAGGAAGATCTTAGCCATCCAGCTGTTCACCAACCAACGGTTGGATGCAAGCCAGGGCCTTAGGAAGGAGAAAGTGAATGAGCTGGTAGAGTTTGTAGAAGATTGTTGTGAAAAGGGTCTGGCCGTTAACATTGGCAAGGTCGTGTTCGCAACCGCACTTAACTTGTTATCGAACACATTTTTTTCAATAAATTTGTCTGCATATGATTCTTCAGGTTCCCAAGAGTTCAAGGATCTTACTTGGCATATAATGGAAGAGATTGGACGGCCAAACGTATCGGATTTCTTCCCATTGGTTAAGGCCTTGGATTTGCAGGGAGTGAGGAGAAGAGTCAGTGCTTCTTTTAGAAAAATGCTCAAAGTTTTCGACAAGATCATTGATGAAAGATTAAGGGATCACATCGGTTCAAAGGACGATGTTCTGGACACCCTACTCAGTCTTGTGAAGCGAAATGAGTTGACCCTTGACGATGTCAGACACATGCTCATAGTAAGCACCATGATACCCCTTTGGCTAATTTTCCCATGTATTTTTTTAATAAACAATTGCTTCACAGCAATTAAGTCTAATGTGGTATTTATTAGTTTATTCTCTGCTGCTTATACTTAATTTTGTCCTTTTTTTATAAAAATATTTTCACAAAATCCTTCTTCTATAAAATATTTTTCACAAATTCTTGTTTTGTGGGTCATCTGGAATCAGTTTATGGGCAGAAATATCGGTAGAGGTAAGACTGCCTCCTCAGGCCCGGCGAAAACGGGATCCACACTAGAGGAGGTGGTGGTGGTGGTGTTGTCTGGATTTAATATGCGGGTGATCGATTTGTATTGCAATTAGAACCTAAGGTGATGATCTCATCAAGCTTAATTAGGGGCAGAATTTCAATGACGCATTATGACAAACACCTGGAGGACATATAGGAAAAGTTCAAATGATAGTATAGCAGGCAAGATAGACTGCGATCACTCATTACCAAAACAAGCAAAAACGATCATCACTTTGAAAGCAAGCTGAAAATTATTACATGTTTATGAAAAATGGAATGGGTCTTGATGGAACTTTTGTATTTTATTTAATTTTAATTTAATAGCAGGCTGGAAAAACAACAAAAAGACATTGTTTCTTAATTATTTTTCTGCTGTAATGAATATCAGGATCTATTTGTTGCGGGGACGGATACAACCTCCAATACAATAGAATGGGCTTTGACAGAACTACTACGCCATCCAGAAAAGATGGCGAAGGCAAAAGCCGAAATGGAACAACTTCTAGGCAAGGGTCAATCAAGATCAATACAAGAATCAGATATCTCGAAATTACCTTACATTCAAGCGATAGTGAAAGAGACAATGAGATTGCATCCTGCTGGCCCTTTTTTGATACCCCATAAGGGCACGACGAATGTAGAATTATGTGGCTATTGGGTGCCCAAAAATGCACAAGTATGGGTAAACATATGGTCTATAGGGCGAGATCCAAATGTTTGGCCAGATTCTGAATCGTTCACACCCGAAAGGTTTTTGGAAAGCGAAATTGATATTAGAGGTCAAGATTTCGAGCTCATGCCCTTTGGAGCAGGAAGAAGGATATGTCCCGGAATGCCACTAGCTTATAGAATGCTACATCTAATGTTGGCCACTTTTCTTCATTCATTCAATTGGAAGATTGATCATGGATTAAATCCAGAAGACGTAGATATGGAAGAAAAATTTGGGATCACATTGGCAAAAGTTCAGCCACTTCAAGCCATCCCACTTCCTAGATGAGTTTCATAGTAGAATTGCCATCGTTGTTTTATTGGATTTTACTTTGTTATTTATTGTAATGATGGTTTCATTTGGTCCTTAGAAAATTTGATGAAAAGAAAAGTTAAAGGAAAAAAATATGAAGAAAAAGAAGTAGGGAGAAAATAAGTTTTTTTCTCTTATTTGGATCGAACAAAAAATACAAGAATTTAGATGAGATATTTGAATGTTGATGAACTACTTGAATTATGTTGATGTTATCTAAGCAATGTGAGGTTCGAGGAGGTTGAGAATTTTCCTCAAACTTTCCTCACAATTTTATGAGAAATTTTATTACTTGTTTCTAACAAATTTTCCACCTAACTTTCCTCCATATTTTTTTTCTTTGTAATTTTCTCCTAATCAAACACAAAAAAAAAAAAGTAGTTTTCTCAATTTTTTTTCTTTCTATTAAATTTTCTAAGTCCAAAGGAGCCTTACATTCTAATTTATTCTAGCCTATGAAAATACCAGAAATGAATTACAACCAAATATTGTTTCTGTGAGAATACTACCTCCTTCTAGAGTTAGAAAAGTCTCATCCGATATGATAATACGACATAAACCCAACACAATAACATTGAGGGAAGCACGAACCTGACCCGACCCGAACTTACTTCGACCTAAAGTCGACACGATTTGACTGTTTAGCATGAAAATACATTATTTTTCAATTTTAGGCAAATCTAAGTTATTTTCAAAGTCAACACGAAATTAACGAGGTTATTAAATAGGTCGATCCAACCCGACCCATTTCGTAGCTGTACCTCCTCCAAAAAGATAAAATGACTTTTTTTTTTGTTCAACGGAGTTATAAAGGATAATATAATACAATTTTAATATAATGGCAGATGAAGAAATCAAAGATGGAACCTAATATATCGAGAACCTTAGCCATAACTACCAGACTAATACCTCAATGGCTAGATAAAATGAAATATGACTTGCAAGGAATATCACTTGAAAAATAAATTGAATAATAAGTGGTTTATTTCTTAATGAAGTTGAGTGCTCATTCAAGAATCAAGTTCAAGCAAACATAAGGTTTCTCATCTTTTTCATATAAGGCTTATCTCATATCTTTCTTGTTACCAGTTCCTTACATTTTTAGCTACGTTCGTAGATAGATATATAGACTGACTTAATTATCCAAAAAAGAAGAAAAAATCTGAAGTCTATTTTTCATTTTTAAAGGACCATCAGCATTATAAAATTAAAGAACTGTTAGTCGTATCTTAAATAAATTTCAAACCTCCCTCCCATGCTATCTTACCATATGCTGTACTTTTCATTATCAAATCATTTCAGCAAAAGCTCCATCAAAATGTAAGTATTTCCTCTCAAGATATTAGTTTTGTTTTCAACTCCACCAAAAAAAAAAAAAATCCTCTCAAGATATTGCCAGAAGAAAAGGCCAAAAGAAAACCCAACCAACAACAATGGGATATTACACCATATCATCAATAATACCACTCCCAATCATCATCTCCATCCTTCATCAATTCTTCAAAAACTCCTATACTGAAAGAGCCAAGCTCCCTCCAGGACCCAAAACTATGGCCAATAATAGGCAACATCCACCTCCTCGGCTCCAAGCCCCAGCGCTCTGTGGCGAACCTCTCCAAGACTTATGGACCTTTGATGAGCCTCAGGCTCGGGAGCATCACCACCATAGTCATATCATCCCCGGATGTAGCCAAAGAAGTGTTTTTCAAGCACGACTTAGCCTTCGCATCTAGGCATGTCCCAGATGCCATTCGGATACTAGGCCATATTGAGTCATCCATGGTTTGGCTCCCAGTGTCCTAAATGGAGACACCTCAGGAAGATCTCGGCCATCCAGTTATTACCCAACCAACGATTGGATGCCAGCCAGGGACTCAGGAAGAAGAAAGTCGATGAGCTTGTTAAGTTCGCAAAGGGTTGTTGTGAAAAAGGCCTTGCCATTGATATTGACAAGGCCGCATTCACAACCTCACATAACTTATTATCCAACACATTTTTTTCAATTGACCTGTCTTCATATGACTCTTTAGGTTCACGGGAGTTTAAGGATCTTGTTGGCATATGATGGAAGAGGGTGCGAGGCCTAATGTCTCGGATTTTTTCCCATTGCTTAGGCCCTTGGATTTGCAAGGGGCGAGGAGAAGGGCTCGCGAATATTTTTGCAAAATACTAGGAGTTTTTGAGAAAATAATTGATGAAAGACTGAGAGATCAAATGGGCACCAAAGATGATGTTTTGCCCATTCTGCTTAACCTAGTCAAGGAAGATGAGTTAAGCCTTCATGATGTCAAACATATGCCAGCGGTAAGTATGTCATGTATAATTCTTCAGCTGATTTTAATTTGGGGTACTTTCGCAACTGCTTAGCATTAATTTTTGTTTGATTGAATACATTTTGTGGGGTAATGGTAATTTGAAGAATGTAGGGAGAAAATTTCATTGGGACATTTTAACAAACACCTTATGGGCATTGAGGAAGAGAACAAATTCATATATGATAGACATGACATCCAGAAAAAACCAAATTACTGTATCATGGTCTCAACTTTCAGTGGGCCGGCGATTAATTAAAAAAATCCGAAATACTTACAATGCTCAATTTTCAGTGGTCTTCCCACGATCACTATTTCTGCATACATCATGGAGAAGAAATCAACAAATTTGGCATACTTTTCTTTTAAAGATTGATTTGCTGATGTAGCATAATATTTTTGAGCGAGATCTTCTTCTTGCATGAAAAACTATACTTGAGAGTTCGAAATCCATCGGATGCCCACTTTAAAGCGTACAACTAATTCATCCATTTCGAACTAAAAAACACACAGAAACAACAAACAAACATAAAAGCTCTCAAAATTAGAGAGACATACAACTCACACAAAAGCGGTCCACAAATCCCTTAATTGAAGAGACAATAAACGCAAAACTTTTTTTTTATAATTTCCCAAAGCTCTCACAATTTGGTTCAAAGATTTATAGAAGATAGTATAAGATGACCAGAGGAAAAATTGAACTTCCCTTTAAAAACAAAATGAAGTTTGCGAGATTCAAATTTAGTTCTTTTGCGGAGACTCTTAAATATTTTATCAACGATACTAGTTGATAAACAGAAGTACTCTTAACAGTCTAAAGAACTAATTCCGAATCACAATCAATCACGCGACTATAATTTCCTACAATTAAAAAAATAGGTTTGTTTACATCACATTTCTAAAATTAACTAGCAGTGGTCCTATACACAAAAGGTACCGGAAAAATGTAATGTACAATATTCATCTTATAACAAGCTGAAACTAGGATGTCGTCCAATCACTACAACAAGCCGGCCCATTGGAGACCGAACCAATTCGGTCTCAATAAAAAACAATTCGGTCTCAATTTAAGTTTAGAGACCGAACAGAGACCGAAATAGGCCGGTCTCCAAAAGCTTGGTAGCAATTCAAAATTGGAGGCCAAATTTTGCTCTTTGGTCTCCATCTGAGACCGAAATTTGAGACCAAATCTATTTGGTCTCTAATGGAGACTGGCCCAGTTTGGTCCCTATTTGAGACCAAAATTTTTGGTCTCTGTTTGAGACCAAACATCACCAGTCTCTATTAGAGACCAAATCGTAGTGGTCTCTAATGGAGACCAAATATTTCGGTCTCCATTTGAGACCGTATAGCGATTTTGGTCTCTAATTGAGACTGGAATCTGGCCATGGCAGTTTTTGAGACTGAAATTTATTCTCGGTCTCAAACAGAGACCGAGATATAATTTCGGTCTCTAATTTAACTTTTTTTTTTAAATAATTTTGCTTTCATACATACTCTCAAACCTGCTAAATAATTTCTAGACCAAAATTGCCACAAATTCCATATAACCACTTCCATTACGTCAACATGTAACTACAATTCCGAATTCCATAAATACATATATAACTAGTTAGGTACAACCACTTCCAAATATATACAAAAATTCCACATAACCGCTTACAGATATATACAATCTAACTCTCCCAATGAGTCAATCAACAAATGTTATCCAAACTGTACAACACACCAACCCAAACTTGCTCCATACTCAAGGGTTGATACTGCTACAAATATGCGTCCAAATTTTGAATTGCTTGTTGCCACTCTTTTCTGACTACTGCCTCATGTTGTGGATCCCAAGAGAATTGTTGCTGCACGTAAAATGTAAAGAAACAAAATGCATTATGTTAGTGTACATATATAAATGTGTGTGTGTGTGTGCGCGCGCGTATATATATATGTATATATATGGACAAAAATGGACAGAGTTCCGCCTAAAAATTGGAGTTATCCTAGGCACAAAGCCCTACATTAGTTCCCTGCAATAAATAAAGGTGCAAAACACATCCGCAAGCTCAACGGCTACACACTGGAGACCACAACTCTATATGCCACACGTTTGGAGTACACCAAGTACAAAGTACAATCATAAAGACATAAATAAGAGGTATAGGAGTAACAGGTATAGGAGTAATTTGTTAGCTTCCAAATTCTCCGTTAATCTTAATCAATTTTTTTCCCCTTCACTTCATACGTTCTTTTAATTTTCATTGATCGAATGTTGGGGTGAAATGGATAACATCCTTATCCATTTCGAGGGGAGGGTAGAGAAGGAGTTCTGGCAATCTTCCAGCCATGAAAACCACTTCACTCCATGAAACCAATGAGAAAGAGAAAGCACATACAGAAGGAATATAATTTAGATGATTATATTCACAAAGCTATTTCCATAATGGTTCTTCACCTGAAGTTACTTTGGAATTTGCATTTTGAGAATCAACCAGAGGCTTACCAAGCATATATGAGCTAACTCTTCACATTCACATATGGAAAATGCTCTTGCATAAATAAATGCATCGAAATCAATTGCTTTTCACACCTGATTGTGCTATAAGCTACTCAAGTATTAAATGACTATTTTCTCATGGCATTCATCGCACAAGTGCACCATCACAGAAGCCTTGCAAATTGATTGAACAGCATATCACTTCCAGACCACAGGTAACAAATCACATTCATAAGTAAATTAAAGAGAAAGACACGGCATATGGAGAATGCAGAGCATCAAATACATTGGTTATTTATCCCCGAGTACGCCACAGAAATCAACACGTCCTAAACTTCTGATAGGTACAACATTATGTTTTACATACAAGTAATTTAATGACAATATATATAAGATGTAAATATACGCCAGAAACGAGTTCTAATATTAACTGGGGCGAACTTTCAAGAGATTTGGCTCCAAAACCCAATTAATCAAATATAATTCTTTGTACAATGGCCATGCAATTAACATCTTCCCCCCCCCCAAAAAAAAAGCAGTTCTAATTCGGCACTTAGGTATCATTTTGAGCTCGATCCCCATTTCATTGAATCCCACAGCAATTATGGACCATAAACAAAATCTAGTCCACAAAAATAAACAAAACTTAAGATGTGTCGTTTTAACTAGCAGGCATCCATAAATGCACATTAAATGACGGAACGAGATAGAACAAACTTACAAAAGCATGCCATCAAAACAAGCAAGCCAAAAATACCTTTGTGTCAGAATGTCTAGGACTAACATGTGAATTCTGAAGCTGCTTCTGTTCATCAGGGGAACAATTGTGGCACAAGAAGTGATCAAGTCTTTTGGCTTCCTCCGCAGTCATGTCTATACATGCAGGATGGAACCTGAATACACAAGGCGCAAATGAAGATGAACCGTATTGCATACACTGACCCCCAAAGTAGCCGGTAGATAGCTAGTATGTAGGCAGCCAACCCTCACTTTGTAAATAGAATAGTATCAGCCCAAGGTCAATCTATAACATACAAGCATCTTGTATGCTTCTATATGCATGTTATTTCAAAACCCTGCATATAAAAAAGAACACATTGACAAGAAAATCATACTATGTGTAAATCTAAAATACAGCAAATCCCACCACAGTAAACCGAAAAGGGAAAATAAACGAAAATTCACATGATAAGAGAAAAAATGAAAAACAAAGAAGACCAACAGAAGGTCATCAGTACCCAAGTCTACAAAGAATAATTGATCAACAAACAATTTTTCTGCACATTTAGGGCATTAACCAGATTGCAGAAGATGCATATACATCGATTTTGAAAAGGGTACCATCGAAGAGACTATGGCAACAGAAAAGCATTCAAGATTAAAAGCCAGAAACAGGAGGAAAACCAAAAGAACAAACACAGATCATTTGTCACAAAACTGCAGGATCTTCATTCTACTTCTTAATTGCCAATCCACAACTCTTCTTTTGCTTGTATCATTTACAATCTCCTGGAAATTTAGCAGATCTTGATAAGATTCCACAACAGGCGTGAACATCAAACTTTGGTGCATTGAAAGCAAAAGAACAGTGGAGAATGAGCCATTATAGAGTTCTGCTCATTATAAAAACAACCCAAGGGGGTTTAAATGCCACAAGCAATTAGGCAAGCTTCGTAGGCACAGAAAATCTCAAGGGAGGGGGGAAACTATAGAGCCAATGAATGACAACCGTGGAACTGATGCAAGCCATGCAACATGGAACAGGAGGGTCTGCTCAGAGACTTTGAAGAAACAACACAAGAAGATAGCTATCAGAATATCAAAAGACATTGATTTTCATGAATATGGTCGTCAGGATCACTAAGGCGCCTAACATTGATGCTTAGCTCCACATTCACACAGCTACTCAAGCGAAGTGTTTTTCAACTAAGGCATTTTTACAAACACATGGTGTGCATACTCGGGGAACAGTTCAACCGCTAGCAATTCCCACACCAACGAAGCCATACACAGTTGTATTCACATATTAAGATATATAGTGGCAAATACAACGCCCCACACAACCATACAAACCTGGAATTGGCACTTCCATTTGTAGCAAACAAGACCCATGAGAATGCACCAAATGCTAGCACAAATCGGCGTCAAAACGGACCTCAAATTAAAGAGAAAAACAAAGGCAAGATGTACATTGAGAACGAACCAATAGAAGAGGGGATATGAGTATCAATACCTTGGTGTTTTTTCGGGGGGTTTGAAGCAGCAAGCACAGACTGAAATGCTTGTTTCGGGCATTTGAAGCAGCAAGTTGAGGACGGAAGTGAGTGAAAGCTTGAAGCAACAAGCAGATCGAGTGAGTGAAACCGAGCAGAGAGGAGAGAGTGAAAGCTTCAGCAGATCGAGTGAGTGAAACCGAGAACATAGCAGCAAGCAGTGAGTCGAAGCCCGCGCTGTGATGAATTTCTCCCAAACGTAGAGACCGGGTGTTTTGGTCTCCAAGTGAAACCGAGTTCTCTAGAAGCTTGGTCTGAAAATTGGAGACCGTTATTTATTTTGGTCTCTAATGGAAACCGAGCTATGAAATTGGTCTCTAAATCTGAGACCAAAAGTATTTTTAATTTTTATTAGAGCCCAATTTTGGAGTTTGGTCTCAAAATCTGAGACCGAAATGAAATTTGGTCTCTAAAATCTAAGATCGAAAATTGTATTGGTCTCAAGTGGAAACCAATATTGGAGTTTGGTCTCTAAATCTGAGACCGAACCTTTTTGAGGGTATCTAATTGAACCCTAAAATTGTAATTGGTATCCAAAATCAGAGACCGAAAATTGAATTGGTCTCAAATTGAGACCGCATCTTTATTTCGGTCTCTGAATTGATTTCAATTTGATACCAATATTTTCGGTCTCTGAATTCGGTCTCCAAATTTAATTAGAGACTATTTTCTTTTTCGGTCTCTATTTACACGGATTCTTGTAGTGAATAATACTCCCTGCTTAAAAGACAAGCAAGTAACGACGAAGCCAACCAACTCCTAATCAATGTTCATATATATGTTGTATTTTTGCAAAAACGTTAGCCAAATCCAGCATCACCTGCATATTTTTATGTAATAATTCTTCAGGCCGAGTTGATTCTAATAGGAAACCATTATTCAGTATGAAATGAGGCACTCGAATATAAGAAGAGAAAAACAGCAAATGAGGATGTTCTAGGCACTCTACTCAAGCTTGTCAAGGAAGATCAACTCACAGTTGATGATGTCAAACACTTGCTGCTGGTAAGTTTGTTTTCCCACTTAATTTTTGCAATTGTATAGCAGCAGTTAAGTCTTCTTTAGTTACATTTACGCGGGCAATGGCAATCTGAATCTGAAGTATGACCCCATGAAAAAAAATAGAGGATTTCATTGAGGCATAATAACAAACACCTAGAGGGCATACATGAAAAGACAAATGAAAGTATGCCAAGCAGCAGGGAGAGTGGACCCATTATAAGCATTCAAGTTACAAATACCGTAACCAGGGGTGTAACAAAATCAAGAAGATTCAAGAGCTAATACCATGGTGACAAGAGGGGGTGTGGAGGGAGGCTCAGACTAGCTTTCAAACCCTTCTCTTGTGCCTAATAGGGACACCTTTCGCCTCTAACAAAAGTTGTGCCTCATACAAAGGATGAATATCCTTGAAGCCACTATGAAACCGTCAAAATCTAATCTATCGCTATACAAACAAAAATCAGTCTACATGTGGGTACAGAGTATGTTATAGGACTCATCTAGATTACAAGCCTTCCAATTACCCATGGTGCATGGATTGCACCATCTTCAACCAAGTAGGTGAGGGTCTAGGTTCGATTAAAGATACATGAGATCCTCCAAGATGTGACGATTAGGCAAAAATAATGTAATCAAATGTCAATAGAATCACTTATTATGAAAGAACAATATGGTTAAAATCTTATAGTTTTCAAGGTTGATTTTTCTAAAGAAAATTTAGTCATGTTTTACGAAGCTTCCTTTGTTTCTCAACTGTGCTTCTCCTTGAATTGACATCAGGACTTGTTCATAACGGGAATGAGTACAACTGCCATTACTCTGGAATGGGCATTGACTGAAATACCATGTCATCCAAAAAAGATAACGCAAGCACAAGCTGAAATCGATCAAGTGCTAGGCAAGGGTCAAGCAAGGTCAATCGAAGAATCTGATATCTCAAATTTGCCTTACACTAAAGCAATAGTGAAAGAAACATCGAGATTGCCATCCACCAGCCCCCTTTTTGGTACCACATACGACCGAAAGCAATGTACAACTATGTGGCTATCATGCGCCAAAAAATGCACAAGTATGGGTGAATGTATGGTCCATCTACCGAGTTCCAAGTGTTTGGGCAAACCCTAAATCATTTGTACCAGAAAGATTTTTGGAGAGTGAAATTGATCTCAAAGACCGAAATTTCGAGCTCGTGCCCTTCGGAACAGGAAGGAGGATGTGTCCCGGGATGTCGCTAACCCATAGGATGGTGCATCTAATGTTGGCAACTCTTCATTCATTCAATTGGAAACTTGATCATGGCCTAGATCCAGAAGATGTGATATGGAAGAGAAGTTTGGAATGACATTGCAAAAGGTTCAGCCACTTCAACCCATCCCACTCCCTAGATGAGGTTGGCTTCAGTGCTTCATATTTACACCACTTGAAAACTAAAGCTTGGTTGCTATTAGATTGATAAATTACCGGGCCATATACTTCATGTATATACCGTATAGTCTGTGCCTAATAATTATATAACTTTGAGAACTTTTTTCTTATTAATTTGTGTTTTAATGAGATTTAAGGGATACTATAATAATTACAGTGTCTTTCGAATTTTAAAGTTGGAGATTCCAATTTTCAATTAACATATTATTCAATAATGGAAAAAAATATTATTCAATTATTGAAATATCCTCTCCCCACCAAAAGAAAACGACTTCAATGTGGAAATTTTGGGCCCAGAACAAGGTGATGAATTGAGTATCTGACAGCAGATGTCTTCAAAAATCATATTGATAAAAATATATTAATATAGTTTATATGACAATTGAATGCATCTAGAAAAAATGTGTATAAATATATAGTATATGAGAACACATGCTACTAAAAGCACTAAATATACTGTACTCTTTCATGAAACATTATTTTTTTTTCTTTGTTGGGGTTTTCCAATCAGCAGAGTCCAATGATTAATTTTTAATGCTAACTTATCGCAACCATTAACTTATGTTTGAAGCCAATGAGGTTTTAAAATCAACGGAAAAAAAAATGTAATTTCTGTTTGAAGGGCATGATGGGCCCAAAATAACCGGAGATTAAAAAGGATTTTTATGAGGAGTGGATTTCCAAAAAATCTCATTATATCCAATTCCTCACCACGTCACCCCACTCCTTATAGCTCCGACAAACTCCTTCCGATTTCTAATAATTATAGAACATAAATTTTTTCAACTTCGATTCATCCAACTTCTTACAATTCCTTCCAACTTCTACCGGTTTCTGCTCACTCCTTCGTACATCTAATTCCCAAAGTCCCACCCAATTTAGAGTCACTATTTAATTACAAAATCTTCATCCATCGTTTTCACTTTTTTCTTGCAAGGCAATATTTTAAGTCTTTTCAGGACAATCATTTCTATATATCGCTCAAGGTATCACAAGTCCAAAAAACAAATTGATTACTCTAAAAGCTACAATCGTGGTTAAAAAAGTATGGGAATGTGCAGGGAAATCTAGCTGGATTACACTTAAGGCCCTGTTCGACAAAATTAGCGATTCAAGTACCAGATAGCAGTTTAGGTAGTGATAAACCTCTATTTGACACACTTTTAGGCATGGTTTTTACCTCTTAACTCGACAGTTTCTGGTATAATTTCGTGAGTTTAGAGGTCGATTATTCATTGTTTATCTCAAATCCACCTAAAAGTTGTGTTTTTGTGTTTACAGGAATCTGACTTGAATAAATGAGGAAAACAAGCCAATGCCGCGCTAAATTGGAGCAAAAAGGAACAATATTGAGCTAAAGTAGGCGGCACGGTGATTTCAAGTCAGGTGGCACGAGCGTGCCACCCAAAGAAGCGAAGAAACAAAAGACAGAAAAGTGGCACGGGGGACCCATGCCTGGTGACACGACCGTGCCACTTTAGTTTCTCCCGTTTTATCGATTTGCGTGCGTTTGAATCGACAGTTTTTGGGATTCTAATTTCTTCTCCTCTCTCGAGATAGGCGACTTCTAGGGTTCTTAGGTTTACTTTTTGTTGTTATTGAATTCAAAACTTTGGATTGGATTCCGTTCACGCCTTCGGTAGATTATTGCAGCAAATTATTCATAGTACACTTTTCTGCCCTTTCTCTTACGTTTTAATTCAGGTTTCGCACTCTTTGGCATGTTATTGTTATTGATTGAAGTTGTGATTTTGATTAGAACAATGTTTAGCGGCTAAGTTTCTTAATCTTGGATTGGGTGTAGCCCTTATGATGTGATTTCGATTGTCATTTCTAGGTTTTTGTGAATTTATGCCTAAAGTATAATTGAATTCTCACTTAGCATGCCAGGTGTTCGATGAATTGCCTGAGAGGGTTAAATTCACATTCTTTATTAGGGTTCAGGAGACTAACGAAAGTTAGGTCCTTTACTTAGAGTAGCTTTGTGAGCGGTTGAATTACTTGACACGAAAGTAGTTGAGGTTTCAATCGGGAATTAAAATTACACGATCTTGTGGTCTTGAGATTCTAGTTTCATGAAAATAGATAACTAGAGTAATATGACCAGTCTAATGACCTTTGAAAGAAGGCGTAGATGCTTTTAATTGGTAATCATTCCATTTCAACTATCTTACGGGCAGATTCACATAGCTTAGTTTACTTTCCAAGGAACATCATAGTGTGGTGAACCCCAATCTAGGATTCTCTTCATAATTGATTTAGACCCAGTAGAAATAGAATTAGTTAAGCTCACTCCATTAGTCTTAAGCCTAGATTAAGTGTTAAAGGCTGATTCGTGATTGAAACCAAGTTCCCTGCGGATACGACTCGTACTTGCCTTTGCTGGCTACAACCGGCACCGTGCACTTGCGGTACATTTGTAACACAACAAGTTTTTGGCGCCGTTGCCGGGGGACTTGTTTGATTTCAACATCGAAAGCGATTTTAAACGCTTGAGATTAGGCTTTTTCCTTTTTCTTTTCCTTTTTCCCTTTCCCCTTTTCCCTCCTTCTTGCTTGTTTTTACTCTTGCTTGAGCCTGCTTACGCTTGGTATAGTTTTTGGCTTTGTATGCACAAGCGCAGTCAGGGGAGTCACCACTTGCTTCCCCTGAATCCTGAAATCGAAGCCACTGCTCGCAAGCAAAGCGGCGCACGAAAGAAGAAACAAGCAGAATCTACAATGGCGGCGCAAGACAACCGCGTCCTAAGGGACTATGCAATGCCTCAGTCTTCGGGTATCACCTCTTCTATAGTGAACCCCGCGGTTGAGGTGAACAATTTCGAGCTGCGCCCGGCACTTATCTCCCTAGTGGAGCGAGACCAGTTCGGTGGGCACCCTTCTGAGAATCCCAACATGCACCTTCGCAATTTCCTTGCGAAGTGTGATACTATTAAGCTCAATGGGGTCCCCACCGACGCCATTCGATTGAGGCTCTTCCCTTTCTCTCTGCGGGATAGAGCCAGAGATTGGCTCCAGAATGAGGAGCCAAATACTTTCGCTACCTGGGATGCCCTCTCCAAGGCATTTTTGAGCAAATATTCCCCCCAGGGAAGACGGCCAAACTGAGGGCCGATATCACTTCATTCGCCCAGCTGCATGGCGAATCTCTATATGAGGCGTCGGAACGATTCAAAGATCTGCAACGCCAGTGCCCTCACCATGGAGTTCCAGATTGGCTCCTCATTCAAACTTTCTACAATGGACTCGATCAGTCTCTGAAGATGTCCATTGATGCTGCTGCTGGTGGGGCACTTATGGGAAAGTCCATTGAGGTTGCTAAAGCCTTGCTTGAAGACATGGCTGCTAATAACTATCACTGGTCTAATGAGAGGGCAACCCCCAAGAAGGCAAGTGGGGTATATGGGATTGATGCAGTGGACCTACTAGCTAGCAAGGTTGATGCCTTGGCTCAGCGTTTTGACAAGCTGGGAACTCCTTCAGGGAGTTCAATGGGAGGCTCATCTGGGGCAATGTTTGAGGTTGGGGCACCTTGTGAGATCTGTGGCATTCAAGGCCACATGGCTGTTGAATGTCAAACCGCCTTCCCAGGGGCGGAGCAAGCCAATGCAATGCAAACCTATGGCCAGTGCCCACAAAACAACCCCTACTCAAATACATACAACCCCGGTTGGAGAAATCATCCAAACTTCTCCTACCGCAATAACAACCCCATGCCTCCCAATCCTTCTCAATCCCAACCACAAGCTCCTGGTTACCAATCCAGGGCTCCTTATGCCCAAGCTCCCCAACAAGCCCCTCAACAACCTCCGCAACAACAACCCAAGTCCAATCTAGAGAGCCTCATGGAACGATTTATAGCTACTCAAACGAAGACCAACGAAGTACTTAGTGAGTCAGTTAACCAGTTGAACTCAAAGTTTGACTCGATGGCCACTCACCAAAAGATGATGGACAACCAGATTGCTCAAATTGCGCAGCAAGTGAACCATTTATCCAGACCCCAAGGGCACTTGCCAGGTCAATCTGAGACCAACCCCAAGGGTCAGATGAATGCGATCACACTGCAGAGTGGTAAGGAGTTGGAAAGTCCCCCAATGCCTATGAGGGAAGAACGACATGAGATTGAAGATTGGGACGAGGTCATCAAGGCAACCCCTAGTGATGCTATGAGTGAAGGGATCCAGAATGAAAAGCCTAAGGAGGTCACAATAGAGGGTATCACCCCCAGGCGAGGCCTTACAAGCCGCCTGTTCCTTACCCTCAGAGGCTAGTAAGGGCTAGGGAGGAACACAAGTATGGCAAGTTCCTCGAGATGCTAAAGAAGTTTCATATCAATATCCCCTTTTTGGAGGCCATTACCGACATGCCCTCCTATGCCAAATTCTTGAAAGATTTACTCTCCAATAAAGGGAAGTTGCTCGAGAACGCCACTGTGTCACTTACTGAAGAGTGCAGCGCGATTATTCAAAACAAACTCCCCCCTAAGCTTTCAGATCCAGGGAGTTTCTCCATCCCCTGTTCTGTCGGGGACCTAACTATCAGCAGAGCACTATGTGATCTTGGGGCTAGTGTGAGCCTCATGCCGTTTTCCATCTGCAGGAAGCTGCAAGTGGGTGAGCTAAAACCCACCACTATATCCCTGCAGCTGGCTGATCGATCAGTTAAGTATCCTCTTGGTGTTCTTGAGGATGTCCCATTGCAAGTAGAGAAGTTCTTCATCCCATGTGATTTCGTGGTTATGGAGATGGAAGAGGACTCCCGCATTCCCATCATTTTGGGACGACCTTTCTTAGCCACTGCGGGAGCTATGATAGATGTGAAGAATGACAAGCTCACCCTACAAGTGGGAGATGAGAAGGTAGAATTTAGCTTGCCACAAATCATGGCTTCCCCCACTTCAGGCGACTCGTGCTGTAGAGTCGATGTCCTTGAGAAAGCCCTTAACGAGGAGAGCAAGATCAGTTTTTCTGTGGAGGACCCATTGGAGGCCGCCTTACTCGATTGCCATGCCAATGCCTCGAGTTCGGATGAGATGGAGGAGTATGCTCGACTCCTCAACACGTCCACCGCCTACTTGCCTAGGCGGTCCCGCAGAGAGCTCCTCAGTGTGGAAGAGTCAGCCCCTAAGGAGAAGGAGGAGTCCCCCGCGAAGATAGAATTAAAACCTTTACCTGCCCATCTCAGGTACGCTTTTCTGGACCCTTCCCATCAATGTCCCGTTATTGTCAGCGCTAACCTAGATGGCCCACGATTGGAACAATTGTTGGATGTGCTTCGTAAGCATAGGGGCACCATCGGGTATAGTATTGACGATATTCGAGGACTCAGTCCTACGTTCTGTATGCATCGCATCTTTCTCGATGACAGTCACCGCCCCTCTCGACAACCTCAATGTCGATTAAATCCAAACATGCAAGAGGTTGTCAAAAAGGAGATCCTAAAACTACTTGATGCTGGGATTATCTACCCTATCTCCGATAGTGAGTGGGTGAGCCCAGTCCAGGTAGTTCCTAAAAAGGGAGGCATGACTGTCATAAAGAATGAGCGCGATGAACTCATTTCTACTAGGACCGTTACTGGGTGGCGAATGTGCATTGATTATCGCCGATTAAATCAAGCCACCCGGAAAGATCATTTCCCTCTCCCTTTTATTGACCAAATGTTGGAAAGGTTGGCAAGGCACTCCTTTTTCTGTTATCTGGATGGCTATTCGGGGTTCTTTCAAATCCCTATCCATCCTCACGTGCCCGTATGGCACCTTTGCATATCGAAGGATGCCATTCGGATTATGTAATGCCCCCGCCACTTTTCAACGCTGCATGACGGCTATATTCTTTGACCTTATTGAGAACATCATGGAGGCGTTTATGGATGACTTCTCCGTCTATGGAGGTACCTTCGCTCTTTGTTTGGAAAATTTAACCCGGGTACTCCATCGATGTGAGGAAGTCAATCTAGTACTGAATTGGGAAAAATGTCACTTTATGGTGCAGGAGGGAGTAGTATTGGGACACGTTATATCTGCTAGGGGCATTGAGGTGAACAGAGCTAAAGTTGAGGTTATCGAGCGATTGCCCCCTCCTACTTCTGTTAAAGGGTGCGGAGTTTCCCTGGTCATGCGGGGTTTTATCGCCGCTTTATCAAGGACTTCTCCAAGATTGCCAAACCTCTTACTCAGCTGCTCACCAAAGATGCCCCGTTTGTTTTTACTGATGAGTGCCTTGAGGCTTTTTGCAGGATCAAGCAGGCTCTGATTTCTGCCCCTATCATACAACCGCCAGACTGGGATCTCCCATTTGAGGTCATGTGCGATGCTAGTGACCATGCGGTAGGGGCCGTTTTGGGGCAACGGAAAGATAAGAAGCCCGTAGTGATCTACTACGCCAGCAGAACCTTGGATGAGGCCCAGCAGCATTATACCACGACTGAGAAGGAGTTGCTTACGGTCGTGTACGCAATCGAGAAGTTCCACCCTTACCTCCTATGTTCCAAGGTCATTGTGTACACCGACCATTCGGCACTCAAGTACCTCCTTCAAAAGAAAGATGTCAAACCTCGCCTCATACGATGGATTCTGCTACTCCAGGAGTTTGACCTGGAAATTAAGGACAAGGCAGAGGCAGAAAATGTAGTGGCTGACCACCTCTCCAGGCTTACTGTGGAGAGCCAATGTGCCCCCATTGATGATGCTTTCCCTGACGAGCATCTCTTGGCCCTCTCATTGAGGCAAGCCCCTTGGTTCGCTGACATCGCCAATTATCTGGCCTCAGGAGTCATACCACATGACCTATCATCTCACCAGAAGAAGAAATTTTTCTATGAGATCAAGTCTTACTTCTGGGAGGAACCTTTCTTGTACAAGCTATGTAAAGACGGGATCTATAGGCGTTGCCTCCCTGAGGAGGAGGTCCAGAGCGTGATTTCTCATTGTCACGACTCTCCAAGTGGAGGGCACGCCAGTGCCTCCAAAACTGCAGCCCGAATACTCCAAGCTGGCTTCTTCTGGCCATCCCTTTTCAAGGATGTGTACACATATGTTCGGTCCTGCGACCGCTATCAGCGGACCGGGAACCTATCCAGGAAGAATGAAATGCCTCTCAACTTCATCCTAGAAGTGGAGATTTTCGATGTGTGGGGGATCGACTTCATGGGTCCTTTCCCATCTTCAAGTGGGTGGAGGCGGTGGCTAGTCCCACTAATGACTCCAGGGTCTTGGCGAAGCTTTTCAAGAGGATTATATTCCCACGTTTTGGAGTCTCGAGGGTCATAATCAGTGACAATGGCCCCCACTTTGTAGAGAAGAGATTGAAAGCTCTATTGAAGAAGTATGGGGTGCATCATAAATTTGGGCTTAGCTATCACCCCCAGACTAGTGGCCAAGTGGAAATCTCAGATCGTGAACTCAAGGCCATTCTGAAGAAAACAGTAGCGCGATCGCGAAAGGATTGGGTGGATAAGCTTGATGACGCTCTTTGGGCCTACCGCACGGCTTTCAAGACCCCTATAGGTACCACCCCCTTTCGCCTTATCTATGGCAAGCCTTGCCACCTCCCCGTCGAGTTGGAACATAATGCTTACTGGGCCATCAAGCACCTCAATTTCGACTTGAAGTTGGCGGGGGAGAAAAGGCTGCTGCAACTGAATGAGCTGGAGGAAATTCGGTACGATGCCTATGAGAATTCGAGGCTCTATAAAGAGCGAGTTAAAAGGTGGCATGATCGGTACATAATCCGGCGAGAGTTTCGGAAAGGTGATTTGGTTCTCCTCTTCAACTCTAGATTGAAGCTTTTTCCTGGGAAGCTTCGATTACGATGGTCGGGTCCCTTCACCGTGCTCAAGGTCTACCCTTATGGCGCTGTTGAGATTGGCATAGAAGCCACGGGGTCATTCAAAGTGAACAGTTCCCGACTTAAGCACTATATTGCTGGAGAACCAATAGAGGGCAAGGTCTCATATGACTTGCCTACTGTGGTTTCTACCTAGGTGTCATCTATGGTCAAGCTAACGACCTAAAACAAGCGCTTCTTGGGAGGCAACCCAAGTTTTATTGTTTTCAAAAAAAAAAAAAAAAAAAAAAAAAAAATGTCTGAAAAAAGGGGCAGGAACACAGAAGCAGGATACGGCACGGTGTAACCGTGCTTAACGGCACGACCGTGCCAGTCTTCTCTTTCCCCCCAAGGAACAGAGATCTAGAGATTTGGCACGACCGTGCGCTTATCTCTCTTCTCTTCCCAAACAAACAAAAAAAAACCAAAAAAAACGAAAAAGAAAAAAAAGAAAAAAAAGAAAAAAGGAAAAAAAAGAAAAAAAAAGAAAAAAAATAAAAAACACAAGGGGGTCACACGGGGGCGGCGTGCCTCTGGGCACCCCGTGACCTCTATCTTCCCACCAAAAAAGGGGGGGGGAGAACAAAGGCCGGGTAGCGAAGTGGCACGGTCAGCTCGTGCCATATGGTACGACCGTGCCGCATTAAAAATTGTCGGGTTCACGATTTCTTCTTCCTCTTCCTCCTTCCTCCTCCTTCTTCCATTCGCCTCACCTCCTCTTTCTCTCTCTACTGCGGTTTCCCTTCTCTCTCTATCCCCACTCAATCTTCCCCTTTCACCTCTCAAACTCACTCAATTTGTTGCCAAAATCTTCAACCTTTTCACCCCCATTCACTCTACCCTACCAATTCCTCCCCTTTTCATCTCACACTCCTCCAACCCCATCTCACTTTCTCTCTCTAAAACCCAAAACCTCCATTGTTGAGGTTCAAGGTTGTAGAGAGCGAAACTAACCTTACTCCTGCTCTTTTCACCTCCTCGTGGGTCCAGATCTATCATTATTTCAGCAATGGGTAGAAAACGAATTGGGGAGACTTCCAAGGCTCCATCACTCCCCAAGAAATCATCTAGAGCAACCTCGTCATCTAACAGCGCCTACTGCGACAAAAGGTACCAAAAATGCTTTCCCTCTCGTATTACCTGCTAGTACTAGGGGCTTGAACTTTATTTTTGATGAGCAAAAGTCACGTTATGAGCTTTTCGCCACTCGGCATGCGAGTGAGCAGAAATTCTTTCATGCTAACTTATTACGGACTTTAGGAATGTTAGATGACATGTTAACTCTGTTTGGTCGTTTGGGTTGGTCTGAATACATTAACATGCAATATGCCTCATACGACCGATTGGTGATTGAGTTTTTGAGTTCCCTGACTGTTGATTGGGATGGTAGTTACAATGGTCAGAAAGTCGCCATTTATTTTCGAATGTTTAACATTGATCACCGGATGAGTCTGAGAATGTTTAATGACCTCTTGCGACTCCCGATGGCCGATGGGGCATATAGGGACGTATCCTCTTTGTGGTGACCTGATCCCGTTTGGTTGAGCAGCACCTGCTCCAAACGGAAAGAGTATACTGATAGGTGGGGGCGACCTAGGGTCTTTAACCCTCGACAGGCCAAGGCTGCCGACATTTGTAATGTCAACTTACGGTACCTTCAGCGCCTTACCGCTAACATTATTTTCAGCCACAACGATACCCAGAATGGGTGTCGTAAGGCTGAATTATTTATTATTTGGTGCGCCCTGTCCAGTACCCCTATTGATATGGGGGCCTTCATTATCCGCCACCTGGCGGAAGTAGCCAAACCTAGCAACCGAAACGTCCTTAGCGTTGGCAGTACCGTTACCGCCATTGCTATTGCTTTAGGCTACAGCTTGAGACTCTCTTCTCTCGAGTCTCACTTTCTGGGTGGTCACCTCGACCTCGGTACACTTCACCACATGCATATCATAGATACCCGAGGTGAAACCATTAGGTACCCCCACCATAAGACCATCCTTTTCAACCTTCCCAACTCTGAGCACACCACGGTCGCAAACAAAAGAAACTGGAATTGCGACGGGAGCATTATTAGGGCCACTGTTCTTCCTAGCGAGGAGCAGTTGGCCGCTGATCTTGACCTAGATGAGGGCGAGGAGAGTGAGGCGGGTAGTGATGAGGGTGATGACGCTCCTGAGCCCGAGGCCGAGGCCGAGGCCAGTGGTGTCCCTACCCCTTCTGAGGCCATCCCGCCTCCACCACCCCTTCACCCACCATTCACCCATCCGACGGGTGGGTCTTCCTCCTCCGCGGCCTACATGCCGCTCGACCCCACGTTTCTTCAGTCTTTCTCCACCCTCCAAATGGAGGTGACGGGTCTTAGGGAGGGTTTTAGTGGCCTGCGCCACGATATCCAGCGCATTTCTGGACGCATGGATTCCATTGAGGAGGGGGTGAGTCACTTTCGCGGCTACATTGACCGCCAAGGGCAGAGGGAGATGAGACGGATACAGCGTGAGGAAGAGCGGGCGATTAGAGATGCCCGTCAGTACGAGGAGAGACGGAGGATGAACGACTTGCTTTGGCGCCAGTCCGAGTCGATTCGGCAGCTGGAGGAGCGGTTTCGCTCTTTCCCGAGCGCCCCTGCCGGCTCGTCGTCCTCCCCACCCTTTGACCAGGGCGACTCCTCCCCTTTTTACCCCTTTCCCCCGCCCTTTTGGCCTCCCCCTGGGCCCGATGGCGCCCAGTGACTGCTTTCTGTTTCCCCCTTTCCCCACTTGTTTTGTCTTTCTTTCTATCTTTTTCATTGGGGACAATGAACAGTTCAGGCATAGGGGGTGAGCTCACGAGTGTTCGGTGGTAGTTTGTGATTCGTGGTGATTTGTACATACCCATCTGTATATTGCATCCCCGCATGCATTAGCTTTCATTTCATTTTTCTATTTCTTTTTGCATGTAGGATAGCGCATATAGTTAGGTATTGCATTGTATATATATTTTTGTTTTATTTTTGTTTTATTTTCTAACCCTTGGCTTCAAGTGGACGTCTGTTGAGTGGAGCATTACAAGACTGCGAGGTAATTCTTTCAACTCTTCTCTTCATCTATCCACTCCTGCTTAGGGTGCTTTATTGCTTTCATCTCCCCCCCAAAAAAAAACAAAAAAAAAAAACGGTTTTGAAAACCCCTCCTATGACGATGACCAAGGCTTTGTGGATTAGTTGGCTGACTTAGTTGTGTATGCTTGTGGGTTCTTTGTGGCACAAAAAAAATAAAAAACAAAAAAAAATTTATATATATTTGCTTGATGATGTTGAAATTGTTGTGACCACATTGTTTAGTTTGCATTCCTGTTTGCCCTTGAAACCCCCTTGTCATGAATGATTACTCCTTTCAAGTAGGATATCTTTGGGGTTGGTTGTGCTATTTGGTAGTGTGACCCGTGAGACTTTGAGGCTATAGACTAATTCATCAATTTTGTCTCATTTCTTTTTCATGTGTGTCTCTTCCATAACAACATCTCTAGAACTTGGTTGGATTCTCTTTGAAATCGCATTTAGCATGTATACAGCAATAAAAATGATAGAGGCATTCATTTGTTTTTGAGCTACATAGCCAAACTGCCACCTGTTGTGTAATGTTTACCCCTTGCTTACCCCTTTGAGCCTTACCTGTTTTGTTGTGAACCTTTCCCTGCTAGCTTTTGGCCTAAACACATCTCCTACCTTTAAGCCAAAGCCAGTAGAGCAACACTTCACTGTTTTGCGGGTAATTTTTGGGTATTGTTGTGGTTACTTTGGCATGTAATGGGATGTATCATGGTCATCATTCGGGAAACTTGCTTATTGCTACTGTGCGTGCCAATCACTCTCTTTCTTGTTCCGTTCAAAAAAAAAAACAAAAAAAAAACAAAAAAAACCAAAAAAAACCAAAAAAAAACAAAAAAAACAAAAAAGGGGAACAAGAACACAAAAATCAGAAATAAAAGTGTTTGGCATGTTAATCTAGTGTATTCTCGATAATCCCATGGGTTTCGGGCGTGTTTGTAATCATATTGAGAGTGCGATGCAATTTGTTTAAGTGTTGGTTGCTCACTAGCTATGGCTTTTAGCTCCACATTATCCAAACTGTTGTCCCTCTCTTACCTATACCCATAGCCCCATTTCAACCCTGCAAAGTCCTCTTGATTGTTGCTGTGTATTTTGCATTTTAGCGGTGGAGAATTGAGAATTCTACCAAGCTTATGGTAGTTTGTTTCAGTGGAAGAGAGTTGAGCGAACCTATTTATATTCTAAACACATGTGAGGGAGTGCATATACTTTGTCCCCCCCTATGAGAGTCACTACCAAGCCAACTAGCCCACTACTTGTTTAGATGCGTCATGATTGGGGAGGGGGTTGATATGGTTTGACGGTGTGTTAACTTGAACATGTGATCCTCCAATGATTTGAACTGAATCTTGCAAATTGTATTTATGCCTCAAATTATTCCATTGGTTGTGCGCAACTGTGTTTGATTCGACCGATCCCCGATTGACCTTACCTGAGGAGGTGAGTTGCTAGAGGTTATCGACCCCCTTTTCTGTTCATTCATGTTCTAACCTTGCTTGGGGACAAGTAAGAGACAAGCATGGGGGAATTGATAAACCTCTATTTGACACACTTTTAGGCATGGTTTTTACCTCTTAACTCGGCAGTTTCTGGTATAATTTCGTGAGTTTAGAGGTCGATTATTCATTGTTTATCTCAAATCCACCTAAAAGTTGTGTTTTCGTGTTTACAGGAATCTGACTTGAATAAATGAGGAAAACAAGCCAATGCCGCGCTAAATTGGAGCAAAAAGGAACAATATTGAGCTAAAGTAGGCGGCACGGTGATTTCAGGCAGGTGGCACGAGCGTGCCACCCAAAGAAGCGAAGAAACAAAAGTCAGAAAAGTGGCACGGGGGACCCGTGCCTGGTGGCACGACCGTGCCACTTTAGTTTCTCCCGTTTTATCGATTTGCGTGCGTTGTAATCGACAGGTTTTTGGATTCTAATTTCTTCTCCTCTCTCGAGATAGGCGACTTCTAGGGTTCTTAGGTTTACTTTTTGTTGTTATTGAATTCAAAACTTTGGATTAGATTCCGTTCACGCCTTCGGTAGATTATTGCAGCAAATTATTCATAGTACACTTTTCTGCCCTTTCTCTTACGTTTTAATTCAGGTTTCGCACTCTTTGGCATGTTATTGTTATTGATTGAAGTTGTGATTTTGATTAGAACAATGCTTAGCGGCTAAGTTTCTTAATCTTGGATTGGGTGTAGCCCTTATGATGTGATTTCAATTGTCATTTCTAGGTTTTTGTGAATTTATGCCTAAAGTATAATTGAATTCTCACTTAGCATGCCAGGTGTTCGATGAATTGCCTGAGAGGGTTAAATTCACATTCTTTATTAGGGTTCAGGAGACTAACGAAAGTTAGGTCCTTTACTTAGAGTAGCTTTGTGAGCGGTTGAATTACTTGACACGAACGTAGTTGAGGTTTCAATCGGGAATTAAAATTACGCGATCTTGTGGTCTTG
>JAKOGI010001110.1:300000-309229 GCA_029747015.1 Carnegiea gigantea
ACCCAGGAAATTCCCAAGAGGTCATCCATCCTAAGATTGCTTCCCAACAAGCACGTTTAACTGTGGAGTTCTTAAGAGTGAGCTTTCTGAAAAGGAAGGTTCACATTTACTGATATAAGTAGTCGCATCAATTCCTTTAAGCCACTTACAGAGTGTTACATATATATAGGTTGAGTGATGACATATGTCTTATAGCAAGACACACTTAAATGTCTTACCTTATCATTAATTACCATGTTTTATAGTTCAAAATCACTACATTTTCAATGATTACATTTAATTATTAATTGCTAAACTTAAATATTCGTCGGCTACGCCGACGAAGTATTAAATGACACACTAATCGATATCAACCCCATTCGTAAGGGCATATGATATGTATATGTTTAGAAGTGTGATAAATTATAGATAAAAAAAAAATTTACACAACTTATAAGTTGTAATATGTTTCCACTAGTAGATCATATCATTTTTTTCAATTTAAAAACATTATGATATGATTTTAGATTAAACCAGACATTTAAAAAGTGTTTTGTAGCAAGACACTTATCATTTTGCATATAGGTTAGCGGCTAGCAGTGTCTAAGAGTGGTTATGATGTAGGACGCTCTAATAGCAATTCCTATAAAGGGGAATAATTGATGCAGGTACGCTCTAAGAGCAATTCCCACACCGAGAAAATTCACAGAAGAACTTTCACTTAAATTCAATATCAATTCTTATTTATAATTTGCCTTCTTCAATTACATATAGGGATTTATATAACCAAGAGGCTAAATAGCATTAGAAAACCTAAATAATAAGATATAAACTAGAAAAGGACAAAAATATATAACTTAATATTATCCTAATAGACTAGGAAATTAGATTTTAATAAAATATCACTAAATATTCTTATTTTGGCTATCCTAAAATATGCTTAAAATTAACCTACGAAATTAATTAAAAATTACAAAAGATCTCCAATATCAAAATAATCTAATTTCCTAATTCTTTTTACCAATTCTTTACTCTTATCCTGCATTATTCTCCTCCGGTTGAAAAAAACTCGTCCTCGAGTTTTGAAATGAAAAAGAGCAGGAGAAGAATACAAAAAAAATGATTTAAAGTCATTGCACTTTTGCCAAAACTCCAGCCTTAGCATCTTCTCGAGCATTAAGCACCATGCCAAAAATGGATGTGGAGTTTTTTCCTCGAAGACGTAATCATGGATAAAAAAATTCAGCATGCTCAGCATGTATGCGACTTGCCTGATCCATATTGGATTCTCTTTGCTTATGGTCAGATTCTTGAACGTCCAGTGAAAATTCACGAGGGATATTGAAAAAGTTGTTTCCTAATGTCTTTGACTCTTCGTTCACTTGTACTGGTGATTGTATGTCCCCTCTATCAGTTCCCCGAGTAAAAGTTTTGGCATTGCTATCTCCAATGAACATCCCCTCATTGTGAACTTCATTTCCATATAACTCATAGCCACCAACTTCGACTTCGTGATTCATAGCACAAACGCTGATATCCGAAAGTTGACCATGCTCTTGTACTTGGATTTCTCCTTTCATATACTCATCTTCAAGAGTCTCCTCTTTCTTGTCCTCAATGATAAATCTGCTATTATGAGCATCATAACATATTGAATTCGAATCTGTCTCATTCAAATAAGAACTTGGTTGCCTCGTAGAAGACCTTAGAGATCACTCTCTATATTCTCTAGGGGGAAGTTGCCATGATATTAAAAGGAGTTCTAGGAGGCTTATAATCAAGCTTATACCTAGGAATGTAAGGCTTACAACCACAAATAAACTCACTAGCAAAATAAAGATCTAACTCGCTACATCCTTCATAAATCTGACAGCCTTGAAGCAAGCAGAAAGAATTTATAGCATCTTTGGGTGAATAAAAATTTACCCGAGCATGAACATTACCCATTGTCTGAAATCTGGCAATGTGTTCTACATCCCCGCAATGAGAGAAAATGTGGTATAGAACATTAGTTGCAATAGGAAGTTCTTTATCGCGAATAATCACAAATAGTGCTTGATGATGTCTGTCACACCAACCCATGGCTGCTGTATGCAACAATCTTCAAGCAAACTGTGGAGACGTGATCTTATAGTAAGAACGTATATGACAGCAGTCATGAATAGATGTCGGCAGTGCTAGATCTCAGCAGCACTGACATTAATAGTGCTGAAAACTAGTAAATTGGGCTAGACTATGGGACAAGAGAGCTTCACAAATTAGATTCTTTCTTTGGGGGGGATGATTTGAGAAACAAAGGATAGGAAGCAAAGAGAAAATTGACAATGGCTGGGATGGGATCGGGTAGCTCTGATATCAAATTGATGTAGGACGCTCTAAGAGTAATTCCTATAAAGGGGAATAATTGATGCAGGATGCTCTAAAGGCAATTCCCACATCGAGAAAATTCATAGAAGAACTTTCACTTAAATTCAATATCAATTCTTATTACGGCTGGTAAAAATCTATCCGACCCGATTACCCGAATTCATCCGATCCCCAAAAAACCGGGTACGGTCACAAAATTTATGTCCGAATTTAAAATTCGGACAACCGGTCATGTCCGAATTTAAATCCGGGTAGGTTTTGGGTTTGAGCATTAGGGTTTGGGCGGTCAGGATTTTTGAACAATTTCGGGTTCGGACAAATTCGGACAATCAGACAACCGGGTTCGGATATCGGACGACTACGTTTATGTGCAATTTTAGTCCAAATTCTTTATAAAATTTTATAAAAACAATTTTGGACAACCGAGTTCGGCACTAAAAAATCGGGTTCGGGTTCAGTCACACAAAATTTCGGTCCGAATGTCCTAAAATCGTAACACAAATTCGGACATTCGGACAACCGGGTCTAGACATCGGACATTCGGGTCCGGGTCCGGGTCTGGCCCGTGCGTCCGACTTATAATCCGGACAGGGTCCGGGTATGAAGTTTTTGTCCGAATGTCCAATTTGTTCGGACCCGAATCGACCCGAACCCGAATTTTTGTCAGCCCTAATTCTTATTTATAATCTGCCTTCTTTAATTACAAAAAGGGTTTTATATAACCAAGAGGCTAACTAATATTAGGAAACCTAAATAATAAGATATAAACTAGAAAAGGATAAAATTATATAACCTAATACTATCCTAATAGTTTAGGAAACTAAATCTTAATAAAATATCGCTAAATATTCTTATTTTGGCTATCCTAAAATATACTTAAAAATAACCTGCAAAATTAATTAAAAATTACAAAAGATCTCCAATATCAAAATATTCTAATTTTCTAAATCTTTTTACCGATTTTTTACTCTTATCCTGTATTAGGTTACAAACAGTTAAAGGTCATGTTGCCAAGGTCCCCTAGCTTTGTCCCCTAAACGAACTTTTCGAGAAAGTCTGCGATTTGCCATATCGTTGATGCCATTTTTCTCCAAAGTAGGTTTGATCATCCAAGTAAGAGAATCTAACGTTATATATGGGCATCTCCTCCCAAGAAATGGCAAAAAAACCAAAAGCTCATCTTGCATCAATGGATTACTACACTATATCGCTGGTAGTCCTCCCCATTATTATCTATGTCCTCCACTACTTCCTCAAAAAGTCACCTAAAACCAAGCTTCCTCCAGGACCAAAACCATGGCCAATCATAGGCAACATCCACCTCCTTGGCTCCAAGCCTCACCGCTCTGTCGCAGAGCTGTCCAAGATTTATGGACCCTTAATGAGCCTTAGGCTCGGGAGCATCACCACAATAGTGATATCATCCCCCGATGTAGCCAAAGAAATGTTCCTAAAACATGACTTAGCCGTTTCTTCGAGACAAATCCCAGATGCTTTCCGGATAGCAGGCCATGACAAGCTCTCCGTTGGGTGTCTCCCCGTGTGCCCCAAATGGCGGGATCTCAGGAAAGTCTTGGCCATCCAGTTGTTCACCAACCAACAGCTCCATGCAAGTCAGGGCCTCAGGAAGAAGAAAGTGGATGACCTTGTTCAGTTTGTAAAGGGTCGCTCTGAAAAGGGTCTAGCCATTGATATTGGCAAGGCCGTGTCAACCACCTCACTCAACTTATTATCAAATACATTTTTTTCAATGGACTTTTCTTGCTATGATTCTTCAGTTTCAGAGGAGTTTAAGGATCTTGCTTGGCATCTGTTGGAAGAGGGCGCGAGGCCAAACGTGTCGGATTTTTTCCCATTGCTTAGGCCTTTGGATTTGCAAGGGGTGAGAAGAAGGCAGACTATGTACTTCCACAAAATGATGGGATTTTTTGAAAGAATTATTGATGAAAGATTGAGGGATCAAACAGGTGCAAATGAAGATGTTCTAGGCACTCTACTCAAGCTTGTCAAGGAAGATGAGCTGACCCTTGACGATATCAAACATCTGCTGATTGTAAGTTTGTCTTCCGACTGAATTTTTTCAATGGTTTAGCGGCAGTTATGTTTTCTTTGTTTAGATTTACGTGGGGAAAGCCAATCTGAAGTGCCAGGTTTGAGCACATCAACAATTAAGGAGTTTCGAGGTAGGGCACCATTTAACTCTAACATAAGTTGCCTGTCAAAGAAAAATTTGAATATCGTTAATTACGAAAAAAGGGGTTGAAATTTGAACAACCATAATGGCTTTTTTAAAGAAAATTTGATGATGGTTATGAAGCTGGTTTTTTGTTTCTCAACTACGTTTCTCCTTGAATTAATACCAGGACTTGTTTATATCGGGAACAGATACAACTTCCAATGTGTTGCAATGGGCAATGACTGAATTACTACGCCATCCAGAAAAAATGACAAAAGCACAAGCTGAAATCGATCAAGTCCTAAGCGAAGGTCAATCAAGGTCAATTGAAGAATCTGACATCTCAAATTTGCCTTACGTACAAGCAATAGGAAATATTGAGGTTGTATCCACCAGTCCCCTTTTTGGTACCCCATAAGGCTGACTGTGAGGTACAATTATGTGGCTACTATGTGCCAAAAAATGCACAAGTCTGGGTGAATCTATGGTGCCTCAACCGTGATCCAAGTGTTTGGGTAAACCCCAAATCATTTATGCCAGAAAGGTTCTTGGAGAGTGAAATTGATTTCAAAGGCCGAAATTTTGAGTTCATGCCCTTCGGAACAGGAAGAAGGATGTGTCCTGGAATGCCGCTAGCTCATAGGATGGCACATCTAATGTTGGCAGCTCTTCTTCGTTCATTCAATTGGAAGCTTGATGGTCAGTTAAATGCAGACGGCATAGATATCGAAGAAATGTTCGGGATTACGTTGGCAAAAGCTCAGCCACTTGAAGCTATCCCACTCTCAAGATGGCTTTGATTTCTACATGGGGAGTGTTTTGGCTTTATCGTTGTTATGGCACAGGCTTTTTAGTTTTGATTGCTATGGGAGTGCTTAAAAGGTCTAAGATTTCTATGTAGCTGGTTTGTTGTTATTTTCGCACTTGTGTTGCACAATCACTTGTATATTCAGGCTTTTTCCCATCCTAATTATCGAAAAAAAAAGCTCTAAGACTATTTGATAAGGTAACTGTAGGTCTAAATATTTGCTTACTTTAGTCTTTGATAAGCATCTTCGTGTAATAAATATGAATCTATTTGACCCACAACATATCATGCTTTGGCTCAATGGCCAGAAATGTATCTCTGGTTAAGGAGCTAATTTAAGCAATTAGATGGAGAAGGTAACTAGCTAGGAAAATAATCCAATAGACATAATAACAAAGACCTTGAAGGCATATAAGAAAGGAACAAATAATCGTTGATTATTATAGGCATGCAAATGAAATAGACCAGAGCATGGTCAGGGATCACATCTGAAAACATTTAAGACCTTTCGTAAGTGGAGGGGGGGGGGTATCCTCCAAATATAACGTGGATACGGCAAGAAAGCGAATCAAGCCACCAGAGATTACAGTTGTATTACGTTTACGTACATAATTAATTCAGTGGTACTAATGCACTATTGATCGCGTCATTAGCCTAATAGAACAATAATTGTCGCTTAAGCAAGTGGCCTACTTTCCATGTTACCCTCCACACGTAACAAGCCAACAAAATTTTCATTAGACGATTTTTTGTTTAAAAAAAGGGAGCTCTGAAATATATCTGATATTATTAATCACTTAGTTTCGTACTTATTATCGAAAATATCTATTTTTATGTGCTCATATTATTATTAAAATATATCAATACAGGTTGATTTGAGTGGTTTGACACTTGTTCTCAGGTTTCATATTTGAGTCTTGTGAATGGAGAAAATCTGCGAGGGAAGAGTTCTACATTTTATTGAGCCAACAGTAGCTCAACTCCAAAGACACAAAAAAAAAAAAATTATTATCAAAAGATACTTTTCTAACAACATAACATTATTTTTATTGATTAAAAACTCATTTTAATAATGTAAACTCATTTAGTATTATTCAATTTCACATATCACCTAAAAGTTGACTATCAACGTGGACTGCAAGGAGTTTATAATTTACGAGTCAAACATAAACGCCTCATTTCATAATATAAGCATTTTCTCCTAATACATTGCAACAAAACCAGGTCAAGAAAACCTTATCCTACAAGCTTCAACAATGGAATATTACTCCATATCAATTTTGCTCATCCCCATAATCCTCATTTTCACCCTTCATCACTTGCTCAAAAACTCCCCTAAAACCAAGCTTCCTCCAGGACCAAAACCATGGCCAATCATAGGCAACATCCACCTCCTCGGCTCCAAGCCACACCGCTCTGTGGCGGACCTCTCCAAGACTTATGGACCCTTGATGACCCTCAGGCTTGGGAGCATCACCACGATAGTCATATCATCTCCGGATGTAGCCAAGGAAATGTTCCTAAAACACGACATGGACTTTGCCTCTAGGCAAATCCCGGACTCTGCTTGGGCTGTAGACCATGCCAAGTTCTCAATGGCGTGGCTCCCTGTATGTCCCAAATGGCGGGAGATCAGGAAGATCTTAGCCATCCAGCTGTTCACCAACCAACGGTTGGATGCAAGCCAGGGCCTTAGGAAGGAGAAAGTGAATGAGCTGGTAGAGTTTGTAGAAGATTGTTGTGAAAAGGGTCTGGCCGTTAACATTGGCAAGGTCGTGTTCGCAACCGCACTTAACTTGTTATCGAACACATTTTTTTCAATAAATTTGTCTGCATATGATTCTTCAGGTTCCCAAGAGTTCAAGGATCTTACTTGGCATATAATGGAAGAGATTGGACGGCCAAACGTATCGGATTTCTTCCCATTGGTTAAGGCCTTGGATTTGCAGGGAGTGAGGAGAAGAGTCAGTGCTTCTTTTAGAAAAATGCTCAAAGTTTTCGACAAGATCATTGATGAAAGATTAAGGGATCACATCGGTTCAAAGGACGATGTTCTGGACACCCTACTCAGTCTTGTGAAGCGAAATGAGTTGACCCTTGACGATGTCAGACACATGCTCATAGTAAGCACCATGATACCCCTTTGGCTAATTTTCCCATGTATTTTTTTAATAAACAATTGCTTCACAGCAATTAAGTCTAATGTGGTATTTATTAGTTTATTCTCTGCTGCTTATACTTAATTTTGTCCTTTTTTTATAAAAATATTTTCACAAAATCCTTCTTCTATAAAATATTTTTCACAAATTCTTGTTTTGTGGGTCATCTGGAATCAGTTTATGGGCAGAAATATCGGTAGAGGTAAGACTGCCTCCTCAGGCCCGGCGAAAACGGGATCCACACTAGAGGAGGTGGTGGTGGTGGTGTTGTCTGGATTTAATATGCGGGTGATCGATTTGTATTGCAATTAGAACCTAAGGTGATGATCTCATCAAGCTTAATTAGGGGCAGAATTTCAATGACGCATTATGACAAACACCTGGAGGACATATAGGAAAAGTTCAAATGATAGTATAGCAGGCAAGATAGACTGCGATCACTCATTACCAAAACAAGCAAAAACGATCATCACTTTGAAAGCAAGCTGAAAATTATTACATGTTTATGAAAAATGGAATGGGTCTTGATGGAACTTTTGTATTTTATTTAATTTTAATTTAATAGCAGGCTGGAAAAACAACAAAAAGACATTGTTTCTTAATTATTTTTCTGCTGTAATGAATATCAGGATCTATTTGTTGCGGGGACGGATACAACCTCCAATACAATAGAATGGGCTTTGACAGAACTACTACGCCATCCAGAAAAGATGGCGAAGGCAAAAGCCGAAATGGAACAACTTCTAGGCAAGGGTCAATCAAGATCAATACAAGAATCAGATATCTCGAAATTACCTTACATTCAAGCGATAGTGAAAGAGACAATGAGATTGCATCCTGCTGGCCCTTTTTTGATACCCCATAAGGCCACGACGAATGTAGAATTATGTGGCTATTGGGTGCCCAAAAATGCACAAGTATGGGTAAACGTATGGTCTATAGGGCGAGATCCAAATGTTTGGCCAGATTCTGAATCGTTCACACCCGAAAGGTTTTTGGAAAGCGAAATTGATATTAGAGGTCAAGATTTCGAGCTCATGCCCTTTGGAGCAGGAAGAAGGATATGTCCCGGAATGCCACTAGCTTATAGAATGCTACATCTAATGTTGGCCACTTTTCTTCATTCATTCAATTGGAAGATTGATCATGGATTAAATCCAGAAGACGTAGATATGGAAGAAAAATTTGGGATCACATTGGCAAAAGTTCAGCCACTTCAAGCCATCCCACTTCCTAGATGAGTTTCATAGTAGAATTGCCATCGTTGTTTTATTGGATTTTACTTTGTTATTTATTGTAATGATGGTTTCATTTGGTCCTTAGAAAATTTGATGAAAAGAAAAGTTAAAGGAAAAAAATATGAAGAAAAAGAAGTAGGGAGAAAATAAGTTTTTTTCTCTTATTTGGATCGAACAAAAAATACAAGAATTTAGATGAGATATTTGAATGTTGATGAACTACTTGAATTATGTTGATGTTATCTAAGCAATGTGAGGTTGGAGGAGGTTGAGAATTTTCCTCAAACTTTCCTCACAATTTTATGAGAAATTTTATTACTTGTTTCTAACAAATTTTCCACCTAACTTTCCTCCATATTTTTTTTCTTTGTAATTTTCTCCTAATCAAACACAAAAAAAAAAAAAGTAGTTTTCTCAATTTTTTTTCTTTCGATTAAATTTTCTAAGTCCAAAGGAGCCTTACATTCTAATTTATTCTAGCCTATGAAAATACCAGAAATGA